>SNQJ01S0016968.1:112266-131701 GCA_010110895.2 Picea sitchensis
TTTTATTGTTAATTTTTTTAATAAAAATGTATTTAAATTAACATAAAAACAAATTAAAATAAATAATTGATATTAAATTTCTTAATAACATATTTAAATACAACATTGAATCTACTAATGACATAATAAAAATTACTGTAATAATATATAATATTTTATTTTTAACTTTTAATTCATATCATAACATTATCATATTCATATATAGCAACATTTTCATTTTTACCTTATAATTCACATCATTGCATTACCATAGCAACACAATGACACTTTATTTATAATGAATTATAGCATTACCATAGCAACACAATGGCACTTTATTTATAATAAAAGTAGCAAGACAATGACACTTTATTTATAATACTTATTATTTGAAATTGGTTGTTTCTTGATAAGTATTTAAATTTTGGGGAAATATATTCTTACTTGAATTAAAAAAATTTAAATCTTAACTTTCAATATTCAATTTAGGAGTAAATTAGAATAATTTTAAAATAAATGAATTTTTTCCATACAAATTTTAATTTTGTTTTGTATTATTATTATTATTATTTAGTTACCAAATTTTTTATATATTTTTATAATAATTATTCATACAAACATTATTAAATTTCAAAGTTATCCAAATTTTTATATTAATATATAAAATTTAATTGTAAATATAAACATTATTAATATTTAAAAATTTTATATTCTTTTATAAAAATTATTCATGAATTATTCATACAAACGTCATTAAATTTCAAAGTTATCCAAATTTTTATATTAATATATAAAATTTAATTATAAATATAAACATTATTAATATTTAAAAGCTTTAATAAAATGTTGTCAGATGTTTTTTAATTAACAAAGTAGAGCCCAATCGAGAAGTGTACATGTTCTTCCATTTTACAATTTGAACTAAAACCAAGAAGTTAAAGTTAAAACATATAGCAAATCTAAAATAAGAATGGGTCAATTTCAGAACTTCTCAAGAGTGATAAATACATAGGTATATTGCTAATATGTGATGAAGATGAAAAATGTTTGAGTAAATATTATTATACACAAACTTAAAAGTTAGCAGAGTTCCCTATTAAACAAGGATATTAAACAAGGAAATAGAGTGTATATTAATGCACAAGTTTTTTCTTAAGATAAAAGAACTACCTTGATTTTCGTGTTGAAAAAATATTTCAAGCTTACATCAATCTAGGAAGTATCTAGTTGGAATGAATTTCTCACATTCAACTAGTTCCAACAACTTCCTAAAGATTAGGAATAGACTCTCTACCTGAGCTTAACAAACACACCAACACCCCGCCATAAGCGAAATGTAGGAAGGAATAAAGAAGAATAAAGATGGGTCCAAGCAAGAAGGCCACACCAATACCCCGCCATAAGCAAAATGTAGGAAGGAACAAAGAAGAATAAAGATGGGTCCCAACAAGAAGGCCCGATAAGGTACCCATGTACAAACTCTCATAAATTGAGAAAATGAGAAAAACTAGTAGAAGAAAACTCCTCTCCAAAAGAGATTCAATCTCCAATGCACATTTGAAGTTGTTGAGGCAATGATAGATGAATGCATACCTCCAAAATAAAATGATCCTCTAGAATTTGGTCTCGACACAAAAAACTTGATGAGGTAGTCATTTACAACCGAGAAAACATCATATGTTGAGTGTCCCTATGGATGTCAATCCATCTCACTAGAGTGCATGGATCACTAGTCGTTGCAACCATGAGTCAATATAAGAATTAGTGTTGTGTACAAGGCTCACTTTGAAGACTCTTGATCTCGATGGAACATGGCGAGTAAAATTAGTGTTGTGTACAAGGCTCACTTTGAAGACTCTTGATCTCGATGGAACATGGTGAGTAAAATTATTGTTGTGTACAAGGCTCACTTTGAAGACTCGTGGAAGCATTGCACGACATCCCCCCACAATGCTGAACTAAGTGGAAAAGATGATGACAATGGATGTCACAATTGATGACTAAAGTATGGAATACTAGCTAAAGGCGCCAAATATGCAAAACAACCTAAGCAAGAAACACTCCAAAGTGGCAAGCTCCAAGAGACTGTGAAACAACACAGTACATGGAGACAAATTCCTCGTTACATTCCTAAAATTATCTGCACGAGTGGCATAGAATCCACTACTCAAAGGTGTAGAACTAGAGGTACCAGAAATAGCCATCATGGACAACAATCCAAGATATGGATCCCCCAAAACAAAGTCATTTTAGATACCCATTTACAATAGAAAAATCAATTTTCTTAATTTATCTTACCAAAAAAATAAAAAATCTTACAAAAGTATTAGTATTAAATGTGACATACAACCCATAGTTGGAAAAAAAACAAGTCCCTGACATAAAATAAGACTTCATTGAAGAATTAACACAATAGGTCTACCAATAACTTTCAAAATACAATAAATATGGAACTGAACCAAAACCAAACCTCCTTCCTCAACCACAAAGTTACATGTCAATCGGTAGAGTTGAAGGCTTTCCCATCAAACGAAAACTGCAAGGTTAAGGGCAAAGGCAAAGACGAAGTTTATGCCAAAGATGAAATAATCCAAATGCAATAGGAAAGAGAGAGTGTCACCATCATGGACGGGCACGTAAAATCTGTCCATCGCTGTAAATTGAGTTCAATATTTTTTTTGAGAAAGAGTAGCCCCTAACTGACCAAAGGCTAGGGTTCCATATTACTAGTTTGGAAAAGATGCTGTCGAAGTTAGGGTTCCATGGTGGCTAAACTAATATTGTCATCGTCTCCAAGCTAACAAAACAAAAGCCTNTTTTTTTTGAGAAAGAGTAGCCCCTAACTGACCAAAGGCTAGGGTTCCATATTACTAGTTTGGAAAAGATGCTGTCGAAGTTAGGGTTCCATGGTGGCTAAACTAATATTGTCATCGTCTCCAAGCTAACAAAACAAAAGCCTACCATTGTTGCTATCTTCAAGCCGTCGCGCAGCAAGCAAGGCCTACCATCGCCAAGCCTTCAAGCTTGATCCATAACAAGGAGATCTGTAACAAGGATTGTATTTCGAGATCCATAACAAGGAGATCTGTAACGAGGATTGTATTTCCACAAATCTGCGTGAGGCACGATCTCTGTGTGAGAGGAATAATGCAGAGAAAACCACGATCATTGCCACCAATCTTTTGATTGTGTGTTGCTTCAAGCAATTGAAAAGAGGACAAGGCGAAGGAGAAAATTCAAAAGGAAGTGATGGGGCCTCCACTTCCCCTAACAGGATCTTGACCACCTGAGTCATAGCGGGTCTCGCTACCGGCAATCTCTACATGCAGAGAACAGGCGGTAAGCCCACGGTCCCAACCAGAACATGGCGCTCTCCATCCGTCTTGGCACCTTTGTACCAATCAATATTTGTAGAGAACAACCAAAATGGATATGGGGTTTCAATAACTTTTCAAAGATCAAGATATTTTCTTTTCTGTTGCAGTCATCAGAACCAGGAATAGGAAATCCTGAGACATGACGCTCAACCAAGAGATGTGCGTGTTCTGAAGTCGACATCATATGTAGAGATCTGAGGATATTTGGACACGGCGAAATCAATGGGAGTCGCCAAGAGAATGCCGAACTCACAACCCTGAACAGCAGTATCGAAGGTGCCCTTTTCGTGGAGGTTGGCTTTGAAGAGTCGAAGAAGATGGATACATAGTCGCCAGCGGATTGACGGGGCCGAAGCTTCGGCTACGGCTGTAGAAATACGTGCACGGCTCCTCATAAATCCCCGTCTCAACTGGCAAGAGTGCATGCATAAACTCAGTTTCGAACTGGTTCTTCGCCATGTCAGCACAGGAGTCGAGTCGCATGCGTCCACAGTTCAGTTAATGTTGATAATGTGATATTTGGTCACCATTAATTCATTTAACAATGGATTTGGATCTTATTATTATTATATGTTGTTGCAACTAAACAGATCAAGTTAGAATATGGATAGGGATTGCATTTAATAATTAGTTTTTTTTGTAAATGTATATAAATACATGTAAGTGGGTGAACCACGTGAATCTATATGATTGTTAATTATCATATGTGAAATGTGTTTTCCACATTTACAATTCTAACAAGTCGTATCAAAAGTGGTTGGAGAAAAAAAGTGTCAAAGACATCAAATTTCGAAGCAACATCTGTGTGAAGTACATCTATCTCCACATCATCCACAGATCCCTCGTCTTGAAAGGTGCGACATCTTATTACCCAAACTTACCCTAGAGCAAAAATACTGAAATCGCAACAGTTTAAGGTTGAAAAACAATGGGTAGATCTTCCAAGTGTATCGGGAGGTGCGGACTCGCCGCACTCCAGTGGTAGCGTGAGGTGCGGCGACTCCTTTTAAAATCAAAAGCCACGGTCTTTTTAAATTAACTTGCATGTCTTTTAGGGAGTGAAACAAATTTATGATATGGTCTTTTTTTTTGGGAAAAGTTTAAGGTATGAAAAGGTGAATACCTTATAAAAGGTGTTTTTTATTAATTAAAAAGTATTAATTCACGGATGTTTTTTTAAAAGGTATTTTTTTAATTAAAAGGGTGAATTTTATTTTTTAATAAAAGGTGAGGGTGGTAAAAGGGTTTTTTTAATTAAACTTTTTATTAAATATTTTGGATTAATATTATTAATTTTTCATATTTAAAAGGTTTTGGTTATTATAAGTAGTGATTTGGGTATTAGGAGTTTTGTGTGGTAATGGTTAAGATGCAAAGTTCGAAGTTTGAAGATTAAAAGTTCAGTGGTAAAAACAATTTTGAGCTCTGGAAGCTCAAGATGCGAGATTTACTAGTGCAACAAGGGCTGCAAAAATCATTGACAGGCAAGTCAAAGAAACCAACAACCATGACGAATGAGAAATGGGAAGATTTGGATACAAAAGCTCTTAGTACCATTCGTTTATGTCTGGCGAATGATGTTCTGTTTAATATCGTAGGAAAAGATACAACATCAGGCTTATGGAGCAAGTTGAAAAGTCTATATATGACGAAGTCCTTGACGAGCAAGATCTACTTGAAGAGACAGTTGTACAGTTTGTGGATGAAAGAAGGTACAAAAGTTGATGACCATTTAAATACCTTCAAAACCTTTATAGTTCAATTGACTAGTATGGAAGTTAAATTCGAATATGAAGATAAGGCTATTACACTATTGTGGTCATTGCCTAAGTCTTGGGACAATCTAGTCACCTCTATTAGCTTTAGCTCAATAGATATTTTAGATTATGACTCTGTTGTGGGAGCTTTGTTGGCTAAGGAGATGAGGAGAAAATATAGTAAAGAAACCTCAACTTCAGAGGCAATGCTGGTCAGAGGTCGAACTAAAGAGCGGAATGATAGAATTTTTTATCGATCTAATTTAAGACACAAAAAGGGTAAAGCAAAATGTTGGTACTGTGGCAAAACAAGACATCTCAAGAAAGATTGTTGGAAAAGAAAGAAATCCGAGGAAAACTCTACGAAGGAAGCAAATTTGGTTGTAACAAATTCAGGCATGACTGATCAAGTTTTATCTGTTTCTAGTAATTTACAATATCAAGAAGAATGGAAGTTAGATTCAGGTGCCTCCCACCACATGTAATCACATAGAAATTGGTTCATTTCTTACCAATCTATTGATGAGAGTGTAATGTTTATGGGAAATAGTATTCCTTGTAAAATTGTTGGGGTTGGCAGTATTAGAATCAGGATGTTCGATGGTATTGTTAGGGAATTAACGGATGTTAGATATGTACCTGACCTTAAATCAAATTTGATTTCATTAGGAGTGTTGGATTCTTGTGGATATAAGTATACAGGCCAAGGTGGAGCACTCACATTGTCGAAAGGTAGTTTAGTAGTGATGAAGGCAACAAAGGTTGATAACCTTTATAAGCTGGAAGAGAGTATTGAAGTAGCATCTGAAGTGACAGATGTATCTTCTTGTTTATGGAAGAAGCATCAAAGTCAGAAGAGAAAGAAAGAATTGTAAATATTGGTAAGCAGTAAATCATTTCCGGACTTAAAATCTTTGTTTCTGAATTCCTACTTGTTTTATATCTATGCAAGTTATGATGGTGGTATAATGGGTTGTTGTGTGTGGGATGCTGCTTTTCACAAGGTCGTCATTGACAGAGATATAGTATGTATGGAACAACCAAAAGGGTTGATTCAAGATCGCAACTGTAAATTTGTTTGCATGCTAGATAATTCATTGTATGGCCTATTGGTACCCAGGAAAATATACAAGAGGTTTGAATCCTTCATAGTGAGTCATAATTTTTCAAAGGGTAGGAATGAATATACAGTTTATAGTACATTCATAGTCTTGATGTTCTTTGTTGATGATATGCTCAATACAAGTCGAAGCATGGATAAAATCAGTAAGAAAATGACTCAGGTGGACAGGACAATTCATATGAGGGATCAATGAGCAGCAAAACAAATTATGGGCATGGAAGTACACAGATATGGTAATGGTAAGCTGTGGTTGGATTTCAGTATGAACATTGTAAAACCAATTTTTATTCCTCTTGCTTTCCATTATAAGTTTTCTTCAAGCATAGAGCCTGTCTATAAAGAAGAAAAGGTTATGTCTTGTGTAATTTCAGTAGGAGGTATTTTGTATGTGATGAAATGGTTAAGACCAAATGTTTCACATGCTAATGATGTTGTCAAATACGTGACAGATTCAGGTGTTGTAGTGAAATTGGTGCTTCAACATTTGAGAAGCACAAATGTCACCTAATGGTTACACTGAGATGGTTTGTGATAATTGTAATGTATATTTTACAGATGTTTTGGATAGAAGGAGATCTATCACTAAATATGTCTCACAACACAGTTGTGGAAGACATGTTGGAGGTGGAGTGACCCCTCAGGAAATCCAAACTCCTTCAAGTCACACAGGCAAGATCATGAAACCAATTTTATTAGAGAAGCTACAGTGGTGCTTAGCTTCTCTTGGCTTGCAGAAAAGGTGATGAACAAAGGGAAGGAGCAAGGTATCAGGTTAATTGTTGTCAAGGTGGAGATTGTTGGGATTTTGTGACAACGAATTCATCCAAGGATGGATTTGGATCTTATTATTCTACGTTGGTTGCAACTAAATAGACCAAGTTAGAATATGGACAGGGATTGCATTTAATAATCAGTTTCTTGTAAATGTATATAAATACATGTAAGCTCGTAGAGGCAAAGAGAGAAACAAAGTAAGAACTTGCAAGTTTGTTGTAATCTCCATTATCTGAATAATAAGACAACTAATGCCTATGCTTGGTGGACGTAGCCCAACGTTTGTGTGAACCACGTGAAATCCCTATGTTTATTATCTATGTGGTTGTTAATTATCATATGTAAATTGTGTTTTCCGCATTTTCAATTCTAACAATTGGTATTAGAGGTGGCTAGAGGAGAGAGGTGTCGAGGGCATAAAATTTTGGAGGAGAAGCAGCATCTGTGTGAGGTGCATCGATCTCCACATCACTGCAGGTCCCTCCTCTCGAAGGGTGCAACGTCTTATTACCCGGACTTATCCTGGTGCAAAAATACTGAAATCGTCGCGATTTAGGGTTGAGAAACAGTGCGTAAATCTTTCAAGATCACCGCACTCCAAGTGTATCGAGAGGTGCGGACTCACCGCACTCTAGTGGTAGTGTGAGGTGCGGAGACTCCTTTTAAAATCAAAAGCCATGGTCTCCTTAAATTAACTTGCATGTTTTTTATGGAGTGAAACGAATTTATGGTATGGTCTTTTTTTTTAATTTTAAGGTATTAAATTTAAGGTATGAAAAGGTGAATACTTATAAAATGTGTTTTTTATTAATTAAAAAGTACCAAGTCAAGTGGATGAGTTAAAGGAAAGAAGGTGAAGGGATTAAAGTAAAGTCACGTGGGTGGATGTTTTGTAAAAGGTTTTTCCTTTTTATTAAAAGGGTGAATTTTATTTTTTAATAAAAAGTGAGGGTGGTAAAAAGGATTCTTTAATTAAACCTTTTATTAAACATTTTGGGTTAATACTATAATCCTCCACATTTAAAAGGCTTTCGTTATTATGAGCACTGATCTAGGTATTAGGATTTTTTTGTTCTACTAGCTAAGATGTAGAGTTCGAAGTTTGAAGTTGAAAAGTTCAGTGGTAAAAACAACTTTGTGCTCTGGAAGCTCAAGATGCGAGATTTACTGGTGCAACAAGGGTTGCAAAAAGCATTGGCAGGCAAGTCAAAGAAACCAACAACTATGATGAATGAAGAATGGGAATATTTGGATGCAAAATCTCTTAGTACCATTCGTTTATGTCTGGCGGATGATGTTTTATTTCATATTGTAGGAGAGGATACAACATCAGGCTTATGGAGCAAGTTGGAAAGTCTATATATGACAAAGTCCTTGATGAGCAGGATCTACTTGAAGAGACAGTTGTACATTTTGCAGATGAAAGAAGGTACAAAAGTTGATGACCATTTAAATGCCTTCAATACCCTTATAGTTCAATTGACTAGTATGGAAGTTAAATTTGAAGATGAAGATAAGGCTATTACAATATTGTGTTTGTTGCCTAAGTCTTGCGACAATCTAGTGACCTCTACTATCTTTAGCTCAATAGATGTTTTAGATTATGACTCTATTGTGGGAGATTTGTTGGCTGAGGAGATGAGGAGAAAATATAGTAAAGAAACCTCAACTTCAGAGGTGATGTTGGTCAGAGGTCGAACTAAAGAGCAGAATGAGAGAAGTTTTTCTCGATATAAGTCAAGACACAAAAAGGGTAAATAAAAATGTTGGTACTGTGGCAAAACAGGACATCTCAAGAAATATTGCTGGAAAAGAAAGGAATCTGAGGAAAACTCTACAAAGGAAGCAAATTTGGTTATAACAAATTCAGGGATGACTAATCAAATTTTATCCGTTTCTAGTAATTTACAATATCAAGAAGAATGGCAGTTAGATTCAGGTGCCTCCCAACACATGTTCTCACATATAAATTGGTTCATTTCTTACCAATCTGTTGATGAGGGTGTAGTGTTTATGGGAAATAGTATACATTGTAAAACTGTTGGGGTTGGCAGTATTAGAATTAGGATGTTCGATGGTATTGTTAGGGAATTAACGGATGTTAAATATGTACCTGAGATTAAATCAAATTTGATTTCATTGGGAGTGTTGGATTCTTGTGGATATAAGTATACAGGTCAAGGTGGAGCACTCACATTGTTGAAAGGTATCTTAGTAGTGATGAAGGAAAAAAAGGTTGATAACCTTTATAACCTGGAAGGGTGTACTAAAGTAGCATCTGAAGTGACAGATGTATCTTCTTGTTTATGGTAGAAGATTCAAGGTCATAAGAGCAAGAAATAATTGCAGGTATTGGTAAGCAGTAAATCATTTCCAGACTTAAAATCTTTGTTTCTTAATTCCTGCTTGTTTTATATCTCTACAAGTTATGATGGTGATATAAAGGGATGTTGTGTGTGGGATCCTACTTCTCACAAGGTCATCATTGACATAAATATAGTATGTATGGAACAACCAAAAGGGTTATTCAAGATCGCAATGGTAAATTTGTTAATGTTTATGCCATTATTATAGTTCTTTGCATTTCAATAGATAAGAGCATAATAGGAACAAGATCACTGAGAAATACACATTCACACGAGACACAACATTTATCCTGGGAAACCCTCTAGGGGAAGAAAACCCAGCAAAAACTTCCTTATCATAAATAGCTTATACAATGTTCAAGAGATAACTCAAACCAATACTGAAATTCCTCCCCAAGAGATGTGCCACTCTTCTTCTCCTTTCTCTGGTAATTGCAACTTGCCTCATAAGAGAAATGAGCAAGTGAGTTGTGTGTTTGAAGTGAGGTGCTAGCCTCTTATTTATACAAGATTGGAACGTCTGAAAAGTCACAACTGGCAGGGATGACCTCTCACTCTGGGTGGGTAAACCCACCTTTAATTAATTCTGGGTCTTCCATAATAACTGCTGGGGCCGACTTCTTATTATGCCCTTTGTAATTGTCCGATGACCAATCTGCAAAAGGAGATTTGGTCCTTATACAATTACTGACATGATTAATCCACAATGGGGATTAATCCAATAACAATAATAATAATAATGACATGATTAATCCACAATGGGGATTTAATCCAATAATAATAGACGATTAATCCACAATGGGATTTAATCCAACAATAATAGGGAATGCTCTTCGAAGTTACATTATTTCAACACCCCCTTAACAAGAAGGGTATTCTTCATCATCATCAGCGAGAGAGGTCTGCAAGATTCAGCCCGGCATCAGGAGGGTAGTATCGCCAATATCATCTTGAAACATTGGCTAGTATATTTACGAGTCATCAGAATTCTTCTTCATCGGTAGCATCATTTCTCGGGAAGAATGCTATCAATATCCATCAAGTATGTATCAAGAAAATGATACCCTCATCACAACACTAGGGTCGGTAATAACATCACAAGTATCTACACCGCTCAATGTCACAAAGGGTTGTTGCAGCTTAGTGTCACTACATCTTGCTTTACGCCTAACAACTAGGTCAAGGAATGTCACCATCTCGCTTTACATGTAACAACCAGTCGGGTGAGGAATCACAACGCCATGCTTTACGCCTAACAACTAGGTCAAGCATGACTCATCTTGCTTTAATGCATTCAACAACGCAGGTCGGGCAAGGAACACATCAACATTCGCTTACATCTAACAATGAGGTCGGAAGCAAGGAATCACTGTTTTATGTCTAACAACCAGGTCGTAAGCAAGGAATCGGCTACTACAGTTTTACGCCTAACAACCAGGGTCGAAGTATGACTCATCTTGTTTCTTACGCCTACCGGTGGTTAGAAGTAAGTATCACTAAAGATCATGCTTCTTTAATACGCCTCTAACAACGAAGTTCGTGTAATGAATCATCTTGTTTTTACGCCTAACAAATGTAGGTTAGAAGCAAGGATCATACCTGTCATGCTTTTACGCCTAACAATGGTGGGTCGGCATGACTCATCTTTCTTTATGTCTAACAGGTTAGAAGCAAGGGATCACACGACGCCATAAGCCACGCCTAACAACGAGGTCAAAGCATGACTCATCTTGATTTCTACGCTTCTAATAGCTTTAGGTTAGAAGAAAGGATCACACGACGTAGCCATGCTTTTACGCCTAAATAAAATGTAGGTCGGCGGCGGATGACTCATCTTGTTTTACATCTAATAACTAGGTCGTAAGGCAATATATATACTCCCCCTTTCGTGGAGGGTCCTTTCTGCATCATTATACCAAGATTATCTCGAAGTGTTCAAACTTACACAAGATAGAGGCTTTAGCCAACACATCAACAACCTGCTCATCCGTATAATGTAATCGGAGCTTCAAGGCTCCTCTCCGTACTAAGGTTTCCAGTGGATGAAATGATAGTGGATCTCTATGTGCTTCACCGTCATGGAACACACAAGATTCTCTCGGCTATTTTAATGCAGCTTTGATTGTCAAGACAGAATCGTATCGCACTCCATCTCCAAATCAAATAGGCCTTTCACCAACTTTCTTTCAATCCATATAGCTTTGTAGCCAGCGTAACATGGGCAATGTACTCTCGATTCCACAGGTCAGAGCAATACACTGATTGCTTCCCTACTGCCACGAGATCATGGAATGCATCCCAAACTCCAAACAACATCTTGAAATTATTTATCAACAACGCTTCACCTAATCAGAGACGATATCCACTCAATGCTAAGTCATGATCTCCATCATAGCCGGTAATTCATAATCCATTGAAAATCTTTTAAGGTACCTCATCACATGTTTTGCGTACCACTAGGTGAACACGCCCGGGTTTCAGTACGCTAGAAACTCTAATTCGTGTTCAATCGCGAAAACGATGTCCTGGTCCGGTGTTCATCGTGTACATCAACCATCCAATATTCTATCCGGTATTGTGAGTGGCATCTTATCAAATCAATGCATCGTATTGACTAAATAGATTCAAATTTTCGGCTTCCATGGAGTATCTTGCGGACTTGTATCTAGCATGTCGAATCTCTTTAAGATTTCGACTGTAATTTCCCTCGTTAAGGAAGATTCTTCGACTCGCCATACCTCAAGACCTAAGAAGTAATGCATTAGGGCCAAGGTATTTCATTTCAAATTCTATGGCAAGTCCGCTACATTCACCGATGAGATTTTCTTCTAGTTAAGAATAAGTCATCCACATAGTAATACATCGGGTCCATAATCTCAGTAGAGATTTGAGTCTTCTTTACCTTGGTAAAGCCTAAGCTCACAATAAACCTGCCTATATCTACCATACCAAGCTCGGGAGTCATTTCAATTCAGATAAGGCTTTCTTCAATCTACAGACATGAGACTTCCTGTCCTCAAGCTCAACTCGGGTTGCTCTATATACACTTCCTCTTCGATAACAATTGAAACCAGAAAGTTGTCTCACATCCATCCTGCAGCCTCTTCCATTTCATCTTGGCAACAAGAGCTATAATGGTTCTCTGGATCAAGTGTATCTGGCCATAGGAGCCAATGTCTCTTCATAGACAATGCCTACCTTCCTTCCGGGAGCTCATGAGCAACAAATCTTGCTTTATATTTCAATACTCCATCAACAACATGTTTTATATTTTGAGTATTTTACTTTGATGATACCACATCCTTTTTCTTTTCTTTTTTGTCCGAACCATTTCCATACATCATTCTTATTATGGATTGGTATTCCCATCATGGCATCTCTTCCATTCCTTCTTCCTGATGGTATTCCTTCAAAGCATGTGGCTTCTTCATCAAGTAGATTGCACATCAAATCCATGTAACTGAAGAATGACTTTGATCTTTTCACCCATCTCAGGATTCCTTCTGTAATCATACTCTTCCATCTTGAATAAACTCTCTTGCCCATGCACTTTCTTTTATGGGAAGGTCATTTGAGGAGGTTCTTGAACTGCTATCATGTCATGATCTTCTAGAAACTCCTCATCAGGGTTAGGCACTTAATTCCCCATAAGTTCTCAGAACTTAGGAACTTCCCTCATGGATTCTGTATCGCCTCGGGGACTTCCACAAGTTCAGTTCTCATACATTCTTCAAGCTTCCAGATCTCTTGATTTCTTAAGTAGCTTTTCCATCAAAGGTCACACCCCTCACGATCCCAATGTGATGTTGGACTGTGTATGTAGATTCCCTCGAAGGTCTTGGATACTCTAACAAGATCCCACAAATATTCCCTTCTTTCCAAAGAGGGTTCCTAGCTTGTTTCTTTTCTCTTTGGTATATGGATAAAACAATGGACAACCAAATATTTTGAGATGGCTTACCTCTCGAGGTCTCTTCCAAGGGAACATTTCTTCTGGGGTATTGAACCAAAGTACACTATGGGATAATCTGCTCTGCACATAAACAACCGCCATCGCTACTTCTACCCATAAGCACATGGGGAAGATCTTGATCATGAATCATGGTCTTCATGTACCTTAGTAATGTTCTCATACTCTTCCTTTCTGCCTGGCTAATCGCTTTGTTGAGGATTAGAGGGTGAGTTCCCTTTTGATCTTGACATCTTTGCAGAAGCTTACAACCTCCTTCAAGGTATATTCTCCTCCATTATCCTAATCTTCGAAAGTATCTTAATATTTCTTTCTGAAATATTCTCTCTATCAAGGTTTCTGAATTCTTCGAATTTACAAACTTATTCTCTTTAGATTTTTAAGAAATATCTAGGTCTTTAATGAATAATCATCAATAAGTGATACATAAGATACATACCCATTATTGGATGATTATGGCATTGGGCCACACATGTCCGAATGGATGAGTTCCAATGCTCCTTCTCAGCTTTGTTGTCCTCTTTGGAAAGGGTTCTTGATGTTCTTCCCTTTGTGTGTGCATCCATTGCATATGCCTCCTCGACAACCTTGAGTTCTGCAACTGGTGATACCAGACATGTATGGAAGCCTTGTAGTTGATGTGGGCCACCCTTCTATGCCAAAGTTCACATGATTCTCAATGGAATGGGTCAATGTTTCTTCTGAGTGACCCTTTAGCTATTGCAAGCCACCTTCTTGTTTTCTAATGATGATTGCTTCTTTTATGTTTTTATCCTTAGCCCACATAAGAACTTCTCCATCTAAGGAAGGCAACTTTATAGCCTTTCTCATTTCCAAAGTCAGATATGGAGTAAGTTCTTTAGGCCCAGAAGAGCAGAGTACGCCCTTCATTGTTATTGAGTTTTTTGAATCTAGCTTTTGTAGTTTTATTCTCCCACTCCCTTTTGATGGGATATTGATAATCATCTCCCCAAGAGTTACTTCTCTCGAGAAAACTTCCTTTTCTGAAATATAAGAGAGAGTTTTTTTCTTACCTGTCATATGCTTTGAAGCACTGCTATCAATGAGCCATGTGTCCCTCTCCAAGTGATACAGATCCCGAAAGAGCTGATATTAAGACATGGTCCTTAACTATCTCTACGTAGTGGCTCTTATCTCTAAGAATGTGAGCATGTTTACTTTTGTGCTTCCTCTTGTATTCTTCTTCCAACTCCGACAATTGTTCACTTTGTGTCCCATCTTATCACAATGACAATATCAGATAGATGAGAGATCTCATTCCATCAGTTCCTTTCTTCCAAAATTTCTTTGAATGAGATTCTTTGATTGTTGAATTTGTTTGATGGTTAAGCATATCTATGAGATTCCCTTTGAAGTAGGGTTTCTTCCCTTTCTCTCCTTTGTATGAGTAGCTGGGGGCTTGATCATCGCCCCTTGCTAGTAGTTCTTCACAATTGGCTACCCTTGTTTCTTCTTGGGTGCATTTTCCCATAGGCTCTCAAACTACAGAAGCCCTCTGCCAATACACCGACTGGAGATGAAGGCATCCCCCAAGGTATTGTGAGATCCATTTAGGGTCATATTTAAATTCTTCTTGTTGATGGTGTTCCAATTGCTTCAATTGTTCTTTATTTCTAGATCTCGGAGAAATATTTTAGAATTATTTCTCCTTTCTCAGACCTTGCATTCTTTAACTAAGTTCTTAGATTCATCTTTCATTGATGTTCTTTCCTTCATAGTTTGCTTAGAGAGTCAAAAAATTCCTTTGAAGTTTTATTTCGACTTCCATGATACATATGGGATTATGTGGTCTTTGATTGAATTTGTAATGATTCTCTGAGCCCCTCGACCTTTCCTCGATGCTTTGCTTTCTCTATGGTATCTTCGGGTTCCTCCACTTCTCTTTGATAAATCTTGATAGGTCATTTCCCTACAGCAAGGATCAGACTGATCCTATAATTCCAGGCACAAGTCAGTTTCATGCCTTCTAGTTTCTCAACAAGCTTTATGCTTGTAGACATCTTGTACTTCATGTTAAAAATAACTAAAATTGAAATGCTCAAAATCAAATTTTGACCTTACCATGAGGTGCACTTGGCTAAGACGAATAGCTTGGTGCAGTCAATTTTATGAAAATCCAAATTTAACCCCTCAAAATTGATCTTCGGATTTATGGACTAGTTCTTCTAGTTTTCTAGTACCTCTAGCACATTGGTAGTTATGGTACTTCTAGTTCTCTAGTTTTATGGTACTTCTGATACTTCTGGTACTTTGTGAAACTTAGGGTTTCACTTTCCAAGAGATCCAAATGCACCTAAAGGTGTGCCTTTGGAAGTGCCAAATTGACTCAAGAGGGCACAACTCTAGGAGGTTAGGAGCTGGGTGGAGATTCACTTTTCAAAACCCCTAATTTGCAGGTGTGCCAAGTAACAGTGATATTTTTCCTCTTGCAAATTGTGCTTTCTTCAAATTGGCTCTGATACCATGTTAAGTTTTTGCTGGGTTTTCTTTTATGCCATTATTATAGTTCCCTTGTACTTCAACATGTATTAATAATAAGAACAAGATCAATAAGAAATACACATTCACAAGAGACAATACCACAACTCGGAAACCCTCTAGGGAAGAAAACCCAAAGAAAACTTCCTTATCATAAATAGCTTATACAATGTCTGGTGATAACCTATACCAATACGTAAAGTCCCTCCCTAAGAGATGCCACTCTTCTTTTCCTCTCCGTAATTGCGTTTCTTGTCTACTATAAGAGAAATGAGCAAGTGAGTTGTGTGTTTGAAGTGAGGCGCTAGCCTCTTATTTATACAAGACTGCAAGGTCACAAATCATGTGGTTGACCTTCACTGTGGGTAAACCCACCTTTTAATTAATTCGGGTCTTCCATAATAACTCACTGGGGTCGACTTTTATTCAATTCCTTTGTAATCATTCTCGATGACCAATCAAGTAAAGGATTTATCCCTTATAATTATTTCCATTACTGACATGATTAATCCACAATGGGGATTAATCCAATAACAATAATAATAATAATGACATGATTAATCCACAATGGGGATTTAATCCAATAATAATAAGAATTCTCTTCACAGTTACATTATTTCAACAAAATTTGTTTGCATGCTAGATAATTCATTGTATGACCTATTGGTACCCAAGAAAATATACAAGAGGTTTGAATCCTTCATAGTGAGTCCGAAATTTTCAAAGGGTAGGAATGACTATATAGTTTATAGTACATGCACAGTCTTGATGTTCTTTGCTGATGATATGCTCGATGCAAGCCAAAGCATGGATAAAATCAGTAAGAAAATGACTCAGGTGGACAAGACAATTCAAATGAGGGATCAAGGAGCATCAAAACAAATTATGGGCATGGAAGTACACAAAGATGGTAATGGTAAGTTGTGGTTGGAGTTTAGTATGAACATTGTAAAACCAATTTTTATCCCTCTTGCTTTACATTATAAGTTTTCTTCAAGCATAGGGCCTGTCTATAAGGAAGAAAAGGTTATGTCTCGTGTAAGTTCAGTAGGAGGTATGTTGTATGTGATGAAATGGTTAAGACTGGATGTTTCACATGTTAATGATGTTGTTAGATACGTGATAGATTCATGTGTTGCAGTGAAATGGGTGCTTCAGCCTTTGAGAAGCACAAATGTCACCTATAATGGTTACACTGAGATGGTTTGTGATAATTGTAATGTATATTTTACAGGTGTTTTGGATACAAGGAGATATATGTCTCACAAAACAGTTGTGGAAGACATGATAGAGGTGGAGTGACCCCTCAGGAAATCCAAACCTATGCAAGTCACACTAGCGAGATCATGAAACCAGTTTTATTAGAGAAGCTATAGTGGTGCTTGGCTTCTCTTGGCTTGCGGAAAAGGTGATGAACAAAAGCAAGGAGCAAGGTATCAAGTTAATTGTTTTCAAGGTGGAGATTGTTGGGATTTGGTGACAACGAATTCATCCAAGGATGGATTTGGATCCTATTATTCTGCATTGGTTGCAACTAAATAGACCAAGTTAGAATATGGATAGGGATTGCATTTAATAATCAGTTTATTGTAAATGTATATAAATACATGTAAGGTCATAGAGGAAAAGAGAGAAACAGGATGAGAACTTGCAAGTCTATTGCAATCTTCATGATTTGAATAATATGACAATCGATGACTATGCTTGGTGGACATAGCCCAATGTTTGGGTGAACCATGTGAAATCCAAGTGTTTATTATCTATGTGATTGTTAATTATCATATGTGAATTGTGTTTTCCGCATTTGCAATTCTAACAAGTGGTATCAGAGGTGGTTGGAGGAGAGAGGTGTCGAGGGCGTCAAATTTTAGAGGAGCAGCAGCATTTGTGTGAGTTGCATCGATCTCCACATTGTCGCAGGTCCCTCCTCTCAAAGGGTGCGACATCTTATTACCCGGACTTACCCTAGTGCAAAAATATTGAAATCGTCGTGGTTTAGGGTTGAGAAACAATGTGTAGATCTTTCAATATCTCCGCACTCCAAGTGTATGGGGAAGTCCAGAATCGCCACAGTGGTAGCATGAGGTTCGGTGACTCCTTTTAAAATCAAAATCCATGGTCTCCTTAAATTAACTCGCATGTCTTTTATGGAGTGAAACAAATTTATGGTATGGTCTTTTTTTTCGAAAAGATTAAGGTATTAAATTTAAGGTATGAAAAGGTGAATACTTATAAAAGGTGTTCTTTATTAATTAAAAGGTACCAAGTCACGTGGGTGAGTTAAAGTAAAGAAGGTGAAGGGATTAAGGTAAAGTCACATGGGTGATGTTTTGTAAAAGGTTTTTCCTTTTTATTAAAAGGAAGAATTTTATTTTTAAATAAAAAGTGAGGGTGGTAAAAATGATTCTTTAATTAAACCTTTTATTAAATATTTTGGGTTAATACTACTAATCCTACACATTTAAAAGGTTTTGGTTATTATAAGCAGTTATTTGGGGATTAAGAGTTTTTTGTGCTAATGGCTAAGATGCAAAGTTCGAAGTTTGAAGTTGAAAAGTTCAGTGGTAAAAACAACTTTGAGCTCTGGAAGCTCAAGATGCGGGATTTACTGGTGCAACAAGGGTTTCAAAAAGCATTTCCAGGCAAGTCAAAGAAACCAACATCCATGAAAAATGAGGAATGGGAAGATTTGGATGAAAAACCTCTTAGTACGATTCGTTTATGTCTAGCGGATGATGTTATGTTTAATATCGTAGGAGAGGATACAACATCAAGCTTATGGAGCAAGCTGGAAATTTTATATATGACAAAGTCCTTGAAGAACAGGATCTACTTGAAGAGACATTTGTACAATTTGCGGATGAAAGAAGGTACAAATGTTGATGACCATTTAAATACCGCCAATACCCGTATAGTTCAATTGACTAGTATGGAAGTTAAATTCGAAGATGAAGATAAGGCTATTACACTATTTTGTTCGTTGCCTGAGTCTTGGAAAAATATATTCACCTCTATTAGCTTTAGCTCAATAGATCTTTTAGATTATGACTCTGTTGTGGGAACTTTGTTGGCTGAGGAGATGAGGAGAAAATATAGTAAAGAAACCTCAACTTTAGAGGCGATGCTGGTCAAAGGTCGAACTAAAGAGAAGAATGAGAGAAGTTTTTCTCGATCTAAGTCAAGACACAAAAAGCGTAAATAAAAATGTTGGTATTGTGGCAAAATAGGACATCTCAAGAAAGATTGTTGGAAAAGAAAGGAATCCGAGGAAAAATCTACGAAGAAAGAAAATTTGGCTGTAACAAATTCAGGTATGACTGATCAAGTTTTATCCATTTATAGTAATTTACATTATCAAGAAGAATGGAAGTTAGATTCAGGTGCCTCCCACCACATGTGCTCACATAGAAATTGGTTCATTTCTTACCAATCTGTTGATGAGGGTGTATTGTTTATGGGAAATAATATTCCTTGTAAAATGGTTGGGGTTGGCAGTATTAGAATTAGGATGTTCAATGGTATTGTTAGGGAATTAATGAATGTTAGATATGTACCTGAGCTTAAATCAAATTTGATTTCATTGGGAGTGT
>SNQJ01S0016969.1:0-46401 GCA_010110895.2 Picea sitchensis
ATTAGTGTTTTAATATTTTATTAATGTATTATTTATTAATGTGTATATACTTTATTAATACACAATGTATTATTAATAGATTGATTTATTAGTGTATTATACTTTAATAATGTATAAATACATCAATAAAGTAATATATTAATATATTACTAATAAAGTAATATTATATTATTATTAAATTAATATATTAACATTACATTATTATTAGAGTATTAATGATGGTGATGATGATGATTAATGTCCACTAAGACTGAATCATACCTTAAGAGGGTAAGTGATTACTTGCAATTCTTTAGAATTTTGTTTCTGTGCTTGAAAAGAAATAAGATAAGCTTTCCAAGATCACCATACTTTTGTTGAGTTAAGAGGTTAGGAAGGTTGGTAGTGTGACAAATATTTTGAAAATGATATCTAATATGGGTATAGGCTCGACAATCTAAGAGAAAGTGCTTTTCATCTTCAACCTTCTTAGTGTCATGTAATGTACCCCAAATTTCACTAAAAAAAAAAATGGCAGGTAAACTGAAGTCAATTAATCATGAAAAATTGGTTCACGACATAAGATATTTTCTTATAAATCTTATTCCACTTTGCATGCATATGATATTTTAATTTACTGGATTATACATCGTGAAATTCTGAAGGAGATCTAAAACCCCACATACTATTTTATTGTTATCATCCATTAAAACACAACATTCTTAATTAGATTAGCTCATAACTTGATTTAACACAAATTATGAAACCATGCAATGTATTATAGTCATACATTTATTTTCATTGTTAAATTAGTAGCTATGACCGTCAATGTTCATAGCATAATTACTAGGGTTAACCCAATTTGTCTGCATTACACTAGTATAACAACTATGTTATAAAACATGTAAATGATGCAACCCTTAGCAACAAGTTAAAAATCCTAGTAGACAAAACTATGACCCTCGGAGGCATAACTATCAACGTCCCAAAGTCTATGACCTAGGGTTATAACATACTCATAATATTACCACCCTACAAAAGTGTAACGAACTATATTGTAAACAAAGTATATGATTCATACATTGGCAACAAAGGTAATAGCTACGCGAATGCTAACTTTGTCCATCCGAACTAGGATTTAGGCACATACAACATACCATTAAAGTGGATCAAGAATCAATTTGGAGAGGATGCCAAGTCATTCCCGAACCTAGGTTGTTATAGCATGTAGGTAGTTAAGTTATGGCAGGTCCAGTAAAATGGTGATAGACCTACCCAGTACCCTGCGACCTGAGACTATAGAGAACCTCCCAATGAGGGCTCGCCACTTAAGTCGATTTCACATGGAAGAGGTGTGGGGTGGCATACCAGTCATTATTACTCACCAACGAGGGGCTCAAGGTGTCATTTTTCTCCTCATAGTCGCCTCTTTGGTCTCATTTACACTTTTCCTCTTCCCTGTATGCGACTAGCGATTCTGGTAGTGCCCAACTCTAGTGAGGAATGGGGTAATAGTGCATTGGCAGGGTTCTCCATAAGCATGGGTAAGTGAACCTCTCTAGTGCCAAGTGTTCTCTATGCAAAAGAATCATCTATGCAAATGCATTTTCTATTCAAATGAATTCTTTGTGCAACTGTATTCTCGGTGCAATATATTCTTTGTGCAAAAGTATTCTTTGTGCAAAGGTATTCTCTATGACAATGTATTTTATGTATAATGCGTTCTATGTCGCATTCCTTGTGATTTCTTTTGGTTCGAAGGTGGAGAGCATATCTTGTTGCACCTTTGTATTTGTACCTAGGGAAACATTTCCACCCTGATAAATATTTCTCTTTCCTGTTACATTTAATCCTTTCTTTTTTTATCAAATGGTATTTATTTCAACAGATCAAGTTACTATGTTTTCTCCTTTGTTAATGATAAGTCCTCAAGCCAGGTCCTACTTGTTTCTCCTAGTCAACACCCATGGTCGGAATCACTGTAAATATTTTTTCCATGAGTTAAACCCTTTAAGTTTTAATCGTTGTGGTTTTAGGTTTGAAAATAGGTCGTTACACCCCGTGGCCATTTATCCAGAGAGTTTTGTGTGACAAATTGTCATCCTTGAGACTTGGTAACACATGCCCTGGATGGAGTCATTTCCTGAATAGTTATGGTTTTATTCCTTGCCACTCCAACACTTGGCCGAAACCTTCGAAGCTTATTAAAATTTGTTACAGACTAGACATTATTATGATATATAGTTATATTCAAACTCTGTAAGTTTCTGTGGCAATGTCAAAAGCCTTATTCGCTTAAATGTTTTTAGCAACAATTCTTATTCGTATATATTTACTGGTTATTAGATTTTTGATCTAGGTGGATATCAGTGGCCACCCACCTTTTCCAACTTGCTCAAATCATTTTTGTGGCAATTTTGGCAATTTACTACTTTTAGCAGTTTTTAACTTCGCGGGCCATTTTGAGGGCCTAAATGAAGGTTATTCATGATCAAGCTTCTGAATGATAGATGAAGGCTCTAATTGAGCCCCAAAAATGAATCTCCTCGAATATACCTTTCCAACGGGCTATCGTTCACCTAAAACGAAGATCGTATGCAAAAGTTACGACCCTGGGAAGTTTATGTACTAACTTACCCAAATGGGACCCACATCACTTTTGACAATTCATCTCCTAGGGTTAGGTTTTTGGATGTCTAGGTTTTTCGACATTCCTTTTTATTGTAAAAATTCCTTCAAATCCTTATTTTAATCATCTTCTTGCGAATGAGCATAGCCATCACATCTCTTCTCAGAGATAAGCCGCCACCATTCCAACAAGCTTGTTTTTCGCTGCATTTTACAATTTCAACTTATTTCCTTATTGAATAGAAAACCAATTTTACTCTATCTCTGACATTCTATGTTAAGAATATTTTAATAATCTGTATTCACTTGGTTCTGCTCATAAAATATGGACCAGTGGTATCAGAGCGGTCTTCTCCTTATCGTCTTAATGCATGTGCCCAACGAGGTCAGGGTACAAAGAATTGGTTCTCGAGCTTGCTTCTGTTGAGGAAAAAATCTCTCGCATGCCCAAGCGACTTATCATGGTAGGAGAAAATAAATATGAAGGGATAGGATATCCATTCAAAAATTTTCTTGAGGAATCCCTCATGCAACAGAGGAACGAGATGATGGATAGTTTCACGCAAATCCTTCAGCGAATACCAACAACTAATGCTTCTTCCTTGAGCGGAGGCACCGCCCCCTTCAAGGTACAAATCAACTTCGATATTCCTATATTTGAAGGTCATATAGAAGAAGATGTTGTAGACAAGTGGTTGAATCTACTAGAAAGGTATTTTTTTGTCCATATATTTTTGAATAGAGAAATGATTACCTTTTCACTCCTCAAAGTCGTTCCCCATGTCAAATATTGGTGGGAAACTTTCTTTGAGAAAAAGGAAACAAAGGAACCCTCATCATTTACAGTCACGGCCACCTCGGAATCCTTCATGGATGTTATTAAGGAACAATACTACCTTGTCGGAAGTTATGACGACTTGTATAGCAAATGGACCACACTTCGGCAAGAAAGACACCAAACAGTGCAAGAGTTCACAAATATCTTCCATACCTTGCGCACCAATATGGGTATCAAAGATTCAGAGCAACATCTGGTGCTCAAGTATCATGGTGCTTTTCATAGATACATCCAAACCGAAATGGAATTTCTGGACATCTCATCCTTGGGCACGACCTACCGATATGCCATCAAAATCAAGCAGAAGCTCAAACAAAAGACGCAGAAATTTGGGCCTGGGAAACCCTTACAGGAAAAGCCAGGAAGGGGCGGCCCCAACCCACAGAAAAAAGGACAGATAAAATATGGACAGTATCAGGAAAACTAGTCCAAGATGCAAGAAAATAAGGACAACAGAAAGACAAAGAAAGATACCGAGAAGTGGTGCGACTTTCATAAGATCCCTTGGCATAACACTACTGACTACCACTGAAATCAATCGCTGGTGGCCGAAGTGAAATACTCTAAATAATATGTGGTTTCTGACTCTGATTCAAAACCAGAAAGGCGAAGACAGATCATTGACGCGGAACCCAGTGCCATCATTGCTACCACCAAGCTCCAATTTGGTGAGCTAGACGAGCTAGAGGAAGGAGAACACCTCTTCCATTCATAGATGTGGGTAAAAGGAACCCCGTTGCACTTCATCGTTGATAGTAGTAGCCACAAGAACCTCATCTCAGTAGAGGTCATCAAGAAGCTGGACCTACCGAGAACGTCGTACCCACAACCCTACAACATTGGATGGCTCCACCAAGGAATCGATCTCTACATAATCCAACAGTGTCGACTGTCGTACAACATCAAGCCCTTCAAAGATGAGGTATTGTGTGATGTTTCTCCTCTCGAAGTTTGTAATGTTATTTTGGTCCAACCTTATTTATGGAAATGTCATGTTGTATATGATTCTAGGAGTCGTAGTTTTATTATTACTTTGAACAAGAAATTGTACAGGATAACCGAGGAAGTCCCTCCTAGTGTTATTTCCTTTCTCTCTACCAAGTAATGAAGGAAGGTCATCTCTCAAACCAGGAAATTTGTCTTCTTCGTGATTCACTCTCAGAGTGAGCGAAATATCGCAGCCACATCCACGGCCTCCGCGACCAATCTCTCCACACAACAAAAGAAAGTGGATAAGGTCATGGAAGAATATTCATATATCTTCTCCTCTTCTACCAGGGTACCTCTGCAATGTCAGGTCAAGCATCCCATCGATATGACCCCAGGCACACCACTACCCAATTGGCTAGTCTATCACTGCTCTCTGTTAGAAAACGAGGAGATCAAAAGGAAGATCCAAGAACTTCTTTACAATGGGTACATATGTCCCACCTCATCACCTTGTGGGAGCCCAATCATGTCGGTGCAAAAGAATGACAGGACCTAGTGACTGCATTGATTATCGAGCCCTAAATAAAATCACAATTTGAAACTGATACCCGATTCCCCAAATCAACGACCTCCTTGATTATCTCACGGGGGCCAAATACTTCATTAAGATTGATCTGAAGTCTAGCTACCACCAGGTCCCAATAGAACACATAGATGTATGGAAGACCTCCTTCAAGTCAAAAGAAGGTCTTTTTGAATGGTTGGTCATGCCCTTTGGTTTGACAAATTCTTTAACAACTTTTATGAGTATGATGGACGGTATCCTATGAACCTTCACCAATAATTTTGTAGTGGTGTATCTAGATGACATCCTCATCTACATCAAGACTTGGGAGTAACACTTGCAGCATATTGAACAAGTTCTACACACCCTGCGGCAACACAAACTATATGAAAACTTGGAAAAATGCTCCTTCGGCATGGACAAGGTCCATTACTTAGGATACATCGTTGATCAACATGGTTTTCAAGTGCATATAGCCAATATCCAGGTCATTCGTGACTGGCCAGCCCCAACCACACTCACTGAACTCTAGAGCTTCTTGGGCCTGGCCAATTTCTATCGCAAGTTCGTGCTGGGATACTTTCATATCACATGGGCCCTCAACCAAGTAACCAGGATTGGAGGTAAGGGAAAATTTGTGTGGGGTATGTCCCAACAACAAGCCTTCGATGACTTGAAGAAGCGTTTGTGCTCATCCCGGATACTTTCATTACCAGACCTGCAACATCCCTTTGAGATCAAGACAAATGCTTCAAACTATGTTGTGGGTGCCATTCTCACTCAACACGACCACCTAATGGCATATCATAGTGATACACTATCAAATGTTTTCCGTAAGTAGCCTACTTAGGAAAAATAAATGTAGTCCATTGTGTAAGCTTGTCACCAATGGAGACATTACATTTTTGGGAAGGAGACAATCATCCGCACTAATCACAAGCCACTATAGTTCATGTAGACCAAAGGAAAATTGTAGAATGACCGCCATCATAAGTGGTCCACATACTTACAATAGTTCCACCTCAACATCAAGTATAAAACATGAAGTACCAACCAAGCGGTTGATTTCCTCAGCCGACCTCCATTCACAACACTCACTATAGTGCTAAACTCTTATGGCCATGAGACCTCTGGATGAACCCACCTCTACGAGACAGACTCTGAATTTTCCACCACCTACCAAATGTTGGGCACCAACTCAGTGGTCACTAATTTCCATCTTCAAGATGGATTGTTGTGCCATCTAGGCAAACTATGTGTTCCATCAAGTGAGCACGCGAAGTTGATTTGGGAATCTCACTACAGTCGGGTGGTAGGACACTTTGGCATCAAAAAGACAGTGGCAGTGCTCCATAAAATTTCTACTGGTCGAAACTTCGACATGATGTCAAAAATTATATTAGGTCATGCATTGCCTACGCTATTTCCAAACCGACCACTAAGAAATAGGGCATGTTCACTCCTCTTCCTACTCCTGAAAGGTCGTGGGAATCCATATCAATGGACTACATGTTGGGCCTCTCGTCCACCAAGAGGGGAAATGACTATGTTTTTGTGGTTGTTGATCACTTTTCCAAGATGGAAATTCTAGCCACCTGCAAGAAGAACATCACAACATAAGCCACTACCAAGCTATTCCTTGAACGAGTATGGGTACATTTTTGGATCCCACAAACCATGATATTTGGTTCCTCAACACATTCTGGTTGAGCCTCTGGTCACTAATGGATACCAAGATCACCAAATCCACTGCCTTCCACCCCCAAACAGATGGCCAAACTGAAGTCGTCAATCAGATGATCGTACATATTCTGCGTATGTATAATTCAAAACACCCCCGCACATGGGATGAGAGTCTTCCCTATTTCCAACATAGTTACAACTGAGCCCTGCATATCTCAATAGGCCACAACCCCTTTCATGTGGGCCTGGGATTCCAACCATTGGGCCCCATGGATGTTGCACTACCCCTCCTGACCACCTCGGCTAACTCATCCCCTGCTCCACTAGAAGATTACAAAGCCACTCGGTTCATTGAGCGGATCTATCACATCCACCAACAGGTTCAGGATATTCTACAGAAGTCTAATACCAGGTACAAGTAGTGCCATGATCAACATCGGGTGCCACATAAGTTTCAGGTGGGAGAAAAAATTTGGTTGCAATTGTAGAAAGAACGCCTTACAGTGCCCCATAGTAAGCTTCGCTCAATCCATTATGGGCCATACACCATCACCAAGGCTATGGGTGACAATGCTTTTGAGCTCAACATTCCCCCTTTCCTTGGCCTACACCCAGTCTTCAACGTGGCTCTCCTTCGGCCATATTTCCCACCATTATTGGACACCTTACAGATAGAAGAGAAATTGACACCAACAAATCTCAACCCCGACTGCATGTAATAGGAATATAGTGATCATATTTTGGACACAAAAATCAAGGACACTCAACAACAAAGGATCCAACTTTATCGAGTCGTCAAATCAGGGAAACTCCTACACTAAGGAAAGTGGCTCACCTGGAGCCAAATTCAACATAAATTTCCTCATATGATGGGGGAAATAAATGCAATGGAGAAAATCTCTTCTTAAGGAGGGAGGATTGATCCAGGTGGATATCAGTGGACACCCACCTTTTCCAACTCACTCAAAACAAGTTTTTGGTGATTTTGGCAATTTATTATTTTTAGCAGTTTTTAACTTCTAGGGACATTTTGAGGTCCTAACTGAAGGGAGTAAATGGGGGCTCTGATTGAGCTCCCAAAATTAATCTCCTCGATGATACCTTTCCAACATGTTATCGTGCACCTAAAACGAAGATCGTATGCAAAATTTACGACCCTGGTAAGTTGATGTATTAACTTACCCAAATGGGACCCATGTGACTTTTGGCGCTTCATATCCTAGGGTTAAGTTTTTGGATTTCTAGGGTTTTTGACATTCCGGTTTATTTTAAAAAGGACTTCAAAGACTCATTGTAATCATATTCTTGTGAATGAGCACATCTGTCACATCTCTTCTCAAAGATAAGATAACATCATTCCAACAAGCTTGTTTTCCGCTGCATTTTATAGTTTCAACTTATTTCCTTATTGAATAGAAAACCATTTTTATTGTATCTCTATTATTCTATGTTAAGCATATTTTAATAATCCATATTCATTTCATTAAACTCATAAAATCTGGATCAATTTCTCTACCCTAGATGGATCGTGCTTTGTCACTGTTAAATCACTACTGCCATCTTGATGACGGCCTTTACTAGTTAGCTTGTATGTTAAAGTTAAAGTCTGTCTGTATAATTAAGGAATTTCTTGCATTCGACAACTCTGTAATAAAAATGGTCTTCTTGTTCATTACATGTTGTACCCTATACTTATATGCATTCACAACATCATCTATTGATTGCACGAGGAAATACATTAGTAGGGTTTGAACATGTTTTACACTATTAAACTTTGACATATGAATTAGGTTCTTACTGTAACTGTATGCACCTAGATCATGTCCTTTGTGTCTCTGTAAATATTTCTTGATTTGATAGTTTATTTACTGTGATCACTATCCTTACTGGAATTTCATCTATGTATCATGGAAAACAAATGGTAGTTCTATTTTGAATTGTTAACTTCTTCATGGTAATTTCTTTCCATTCCCTTTATCTTTTGTATAGAGTTTTGGTAACTACTCCTCAGTAATTCATTTGATGATTTGTTTTGTAAAAAATACTACTTTGATGAACATCTTGTATCGTGTTAGCCTCTGTAGGAAAAGGGATTACTATCGCTCCCTCTTGGTTAAAAATATAAGTTCTTCTCCTGATTATATTCTATAATTTCTTTATATATATATATGTTATCTGTATTTTATAATCCAAAGACATGTGCAGGGATAAAAAAGCCACAAAACTTGATTAAATGTTTGCTTCTTTTACTTTCGCAAATGAATAATTTTTCATGGATATAAATTGATGATTGGTCCCTTTTCTTGTGAGGGAACCTATGAGATGGATTACAAACCCACTCCTCCTCCTGAGTCATGGAGCAACTACTTCGCAAGGGAAAACAAGGACACTTCGATATTCAATTAAGTTATTCTTTGAATCATTTTATTTATCTCATTCTTTTAATGGTTTGGATGTTAGTAAGGTTACTAATAGCATCGTATTTTTCTTTTGCAGGCTGGGAAAAATGACAGTGCACTTTGTGAAAGAAGTATCCTATCCACAAAAGGTATTCAGGTTCCATATTTTCCTTCCACTAGTCCATGCGCGCACTCACTTTAGTTACAAATAGTTTTATGTAGACTTTATAAAACTTTGTTTAGACTAGTTATGGGGGTTCTTGGATTGGTGGAAATTCCAAGTTGTAAAATTTTTGTTAGCGACCTATTGACTGTAATAAGTGTATTTTTGTCAAAAATTCTGTGATCTACTCTATCAGATATATTTTCTATGATAATAGATAAAAACAATGTATTTGGGACTTTATTCTTTTCCACCTATACTTAGCATATTAGTATAAATGTCAATACAGTATATTTATAATTTTCATTCTGAAGTATTTTGATTTTGTACAGTAAATGAACAACAGTCAAAGAAATATGTTATCATGGCCAATAGGCACGCGCACACACACACACACACACACACACACACACACACACACACACATATACACACACAACTATAATACTTCAGATGAACGTCACCACAGGTACTTTTTAACAATGGCAAGCCACAAATCTAACACGTCTATACAATCCACTTAATAAATTTTGATTTATAAGTATAAAAATATAGAACATAGCATCAAATGTACAACATCAACAATATAACAATAATAATTCAAGTACATAGCTGAGATACATATCTGAATACTGATGTTGGGAAGCAAATGGAACAACCATGTTCCACCCAACCATGGAAACAGAACAACCATGATCACTTTTCCTGATCACCTCGTAGCCTAACCATGACTCTATAATGGAAAACTGAGTCAAACTCCATAGCCACTGTCACCTTCAACAATTCATAAAATGTTTTTCCTCACACCAGATGTGCTCATAACAACAAAACAATTCTCATTACCCAACATACTAAGAAGCCTCCTACCTCCCACATATGTTGTATTTATCTTCTGCCTAATACTTTCCATTCCCTTCCCTCCTTGGGGCAATTCACATCTTTACAAATCCCTGATTTTTAGGGGCTTCTAGTGAAAGAACTCAACTTCTTCCAATTGTAAAATTCATCTCTAAATTAACTCAAACATGTTCCCCAATCATGAGGTCATAGTTAACTATTTTTAACATGGTTGTTCCATTTGTCTTCCAGAATTTAATTTATTAAATTTTTTGTCTCATATATGTGTCCATCAAAATAGGATAGTTGGGCAAGTCAAACCTTTTCCCAACAATCATAAAATAATAATTACATAATCCAAAATTCTAAATTCGTATTTTCCATAAATCAAAATTTATTTCCAAATCCGAATTTCCATAAATGGAAATTTATTTCTAACTTCAATTTGGAATTTATTTTTTAATAATTTGAGGATATTACATCCTCTCCCCCTTAAGTACAACACGTTCCTCAGTGTTCAATCATTTCTCGGAACATAATTGGATAATATTTTAGCATATCTTCTTCCAATTCCCAAGTGACCTCCTCAGGACTAAAGTGATTCCATTGCACTTTTACCTGAGCGATGGATCTATTCCCAAGTACCGTTTCTTTCCTATCTAAAATGCATAGAGGCTCCTCTTGGAACTTGCCTTCGGGCTCCACCTGCACCATGTTCCAATCAATGATGTGAGTAGGATCATGAATATATATTTTCAATAATGAAACATGAAAAACATTATGAACTTTTAAATTTGCAGGAAGTGCCAGTTGATATGCCATGAGTTCGATTTGAGTTAAAATGTCTAAGGGGCCACAAAATATTGGTGCCAACTTGGAACAATTTCCTAGCTTTAGAGAGCTTCTTATTGCTTTGAATTTTAGATATACATGTTCCCCAATTTTGAATTCTCGATGTATCCTTTTTATATCTGCATATATTTTCTACCGATATTGTGCCTCTTTCAAGTTCTGTTGTACCATTTTTACCATTCTCTACAGTTCTTGGAGCATTTCCAATCCCACCATAATCCTGTCAACTAGATTATCCCAACTGATCAGGTTTGTGCATTTCCTTCCGTGTAATACTTCAAAGGGACTCATCTTAGTTGATGCCTGATAACCATTATTGTATGTGAAATCAACTAATATATTCGTCCCACTTAATTGGTTTTGTTTTGACATACATTTGTAACATGTCTTCGATAATTTGGTTTGCTCGTTCTATTCTCCCATCCATTTTTTGATGGTAGCTTGTGCTGGAATTCAAATTAATACCCAAACCTGCAAACAATTCTTTTCAAAAATTGGATGTAAACTTGACATCTCTATATGAAATCACCATCTTAGGAATTCCATGCAATCTAAAAATTTCTTTCATAAAAATTTCAGCGATGTTAATCGCTTTGTAAGTAGATTTCACAGGTATAAAATGTGCATATTTACTTAGCTTATCAATTACTACCATAATTGATTCACTTTGTCTTTGAGTCATAGGAAAACCTCTGATGAATTCCATCGAAATAATTTCCCATTTCCATTTGGGTATAGGAAGAGGTTATAACAGGCCTGTTGGATGTTGATGTTCCACCTTTACCTATTGTCAATCTAAACATTTAGAAAAGTATTTAGATGTTTTCATTTTTCATGTTAGGCCAATAAAACTGTTTTCTTAAGGATGTTATGGTTTTCTAGTATTATGGATGACCAAAATATGGATTTTTGTGAAATTCATCAAGAATTATCATCTTTATTTCAGTAGATTTAGGTACATATAACCTGTCTTTGAACCTTAACAATCCATTTTTATCCATACTGAAATCTGTTTTGTGCAGATTTATGCATTTCCTTACAATTGTTTTATTGTTTTGATGTAATTTTCATCATTTTTTCTTGCAAATTTTATCCTATCCTCATTATCATTTTATTCCCTGATAATTACTTCATAAATCCCACTTGTCCTCCGATTTAGTTCATCTGCAACTTTGTTTTCTTTACCCTGGATGTGGCGTACGTCAAAATAGAACTCACTTAAAAAGGCCAACCATATCTCTTCTATTGCGTTGAGATCCTTCTGATTGAATAGATGTTTTACACCAATGTTGTCAGTTAGTAACATAAATTTTATTGCCATTAAATAATGCCTTCACATTTTTAATGCATGAATAACAACTGCTAATTCTAAATCGTGAGTCACATAGTTTCATTCATATTCTTTCAATTTACGTGATTCATAACTGATGATGTGTCCAACTTGTGTTAACACACCTCCTAATCCATCTTTGCTTGCATCCACACAAACTGTAAAGTATTTATCTCGATATGCTACTTTTAGGATAGGTGTTATAGTTAACAGTATTTTTATCTTATCAAAATTGTCTTTGCATTTTTGCAACCAATTGAACTTTATTCTCTTTTTCTTTAGTGATGTAATCAGATAAGCAATTCTGAAAAATCCTTCGATATACATCTGGTAATAATTGATAATCCCCATAAATTATTTTATGTCTGCTACATCTTTAGGAATAGGCCATTCCATAATGGCTTTTATCTTCTCCAGGTCTACTACAATACCATCATTTGATATTACATGCCTGAAATATTGTATCTTTATTTGGTAGAAATTGCACTTATAAAACTTAGCATACAACTTATGTTGTCTTAAAGTCTTTATATTATTTTCAGATGCTCTTCATGTTCTTGTTCAATTTTTGAATAAACTAAAATATCATCGATAAAAATCAACACAAATTTTTCTAGATACTAGCTAAATATACTATTCATCAATCACACAAAAGATGTTGGTGCATTAGTAAGTCCAAATTGAATCACTACAAATTCATAGTGTCCATAACATGTTCTAAAAGATTTTTTTTATACGTCTTCATCCTTTATCCTGACTTGGTGATAACCAAACCTCAAATCTAGCTTAGAGAATATTTTTTCTCCTCCAACCTGCTCAAAGAGATCGTTAATTCTAGGTAATGGGTACTTATTTTTAATCATGGTTGTATTCAGTTGATGATAATCAATACACAATATTAGTGTTCCATATTTCTTTTTAACAAACAAAACTGGTGCTCCCCAAGGTGAAACACTTGGTCTGATATGCTCTTTGTCTAATATTTCTTGTAACTGAATTTTCAGTTTTGTTACTTCGGGTACACTCATTCTATAAGGTGCCTTGGAAATCAGGGAAGATCTAGCTAGTAGATTGATAGAGAAATATATCTCTATCCCTGGAGGTAGTTCTGATATTTCTTCCATAAAGACATCTATGAACCCATGTAGAACCGCAAAGTCTTCCAAAATTGGTTTTATTTCTTTCTCTAAGAGATTAGTTACTTGAACAACATATACTTCGCAACCCTTATTATTAAATTTCTTAAATTGCATTGATGATATTTTCCTAACAAAAACTGGTTTTCTAATTCCTTGTACTGTTATGGATGTATTATTTTCATCCTTGTACACAAATTATTTTTCATAACAATTTAATATCACTTTATGTTTTTCTAATCAGTCCATTCTGATAATTATATCATAAGACCCCAAAGGTAATACGTTCAAATTTAAATTTGTATTCTGGCCATTTATACTAAGTTCATAACAAAAAATAAATTCTATTAATCTTTTGTCCCGGTTGCTAGTTGTATTAACCAAGATTTAACATGTTTCACCTTCTTTAACTTGTTCGATTCTACTAAATCTGGATTAATATAACTGAAACTAGATCTTGGGTCAATTAATATGGAAATATTGTTATCATGAATTTTACCTTCAACTTCCACAATAATGGATTGATCATCTTCCTTCCTGCCATCCACAACTGCATTGATCATATGCATTCTTCGCCAATGTCTCCCACTATTGTATATTCTTGAAGATTATGGATTGTAGTTTTTCCTGATGGGTTTAAGTGTGGACAATTCCTCCATAAGTGGGTTTCTCCATGCTCCCAACATTTCAACGGTTCTCTAGGATTGTCTCCTACTTTCTTAAATCTCAAATTAACTATTTTACTCCCCCCTTAAGTGTGTGTTGACTCTTGAATCTATTAGGACCGAAATGACAATCTCACGAGGATACAAATCCTCTTGCGTTTTTATAGAGGTGGTACTCCTCTGTTCAATATTTTTTAAAATGTGGTACTTTATAGAAGTTCGTCAAAGGAAAGTATAAATAGATATAAAATAAAAAAGAAAAATGTTTTTTATTTTCTTTTAAAAGAAAGTTACTGAGAATGGACCAGGAAATACATACATTCATACATTCAAATGAAATAAACAAATTTTCCTCGCATCCATCATAGTAGGGCTAAATATTTTTGATCACATAAAAAAATAAAAGAAAATGATATGCATGCATAAGAGCATATTGACAGAGTGATACATGGGCAAATCAAATGGAGATAATTATAGATCAACCTCAAATGCTTTGTATTCAGAAAAACTGGGTTACAAATTACAGTCGAGATTGTTCCCAAAATAGCTCTCTTGGAATTCCTAAAAAATATATAGTTCAATACATATTCTCTGAAATTAAAATGTGCTTGTCATAATGACTAGTATTGGGGCTCCCTCAGACCATAAAGAAAATATGTATAAGAATAAAGTTCATAGAAATAAGAAAGTGGGCGATGGAAGACAACAAAACCTGGTAAGAAGAAAAAAAAAATTATCAGTCTTCGGTTAAACCTTTCTATTTAAAGAGGTGGAGTAATTGGATGAAGAACTTGATAAAGACAGAAAAATGTGATCAGTATGAACTTACTATGATGACATCTCATGTTTGTCACTTTCTCGTTGATGTCCTTTTATGGCTTTCATCGGTGGTTATAGGAACCGTCTCAACCGTCATTTTCCCTTCATCAGTAAGTTTGTCGACAATCCTTTTAAACCACTCCTTGATGTAGCTCCTTATTGGTGCCACATTGATTTCATGCCAGATTTTTATATTGAAGAGATCGACTTCCAAGTACCTTAGATCAATATAAATATTTCTCAAAGATTCTTCAATATATTTACTTTTAATCGAATACTCGACTAGCCATTTTTCCATGTCATCTTCACTATACTCAATAATGCGATAGATTTTTTCAAGTGATAACCCCTTAAATATATTGACTTGTTCATCAAATTATTGCTTAGTTAACAGAAATGAATTGAGTATCAATTTGGGGTCTTGGACCTCATTGGTGTTGAGTATCGTTTCTAGGTCACCAATGTCATGAGTAGGAGTTCCTGAGACATTTTCTCCTTCTTCATTCAGAATAGAATTAATGAAAGAATTGTTGAAACCAACAACCAATAGATGTTCTACAAAAAAATTTCTAGTGTTGAACCATTTTACTCTTTCATCATATTTTATATTGAGGTTGTGGAAGTGGCCCACAAATTCATCAATCTTGTTCATATTTCTGAATATGAAGTCCCCAAATTTCCAAGGCAAACGTATGAATTGTTTTTTTCTCTTTTCATGGAAAAAATGCAACCAATATATGTATTTCCTTTCTATTTTAACAACAAACATTTTGTTAGATATGTGGCACAGAAAGAAGGAAGGATTTTCCTTGGAACCAAAAATACTTATAACGTTATAATTCTCCATTTGTTCTAGTGTTCCCTTCCTATCCAATAGATTAATATCCTAATCAGGCATCCGAGGAGTGTCGTTTCCAAACAAAAAGCCTTTAAAATTTGAGACAAAATAATTAAAAACTTCATAAAAATATTGGGTGTCCTTGTGCCTCCATAATGTTTGATACCATAAGGTTATTGGGTCGAATTCACAGTTTACCTTCTTACACAGAAATAATCTCGGGAAATGATAGCAATGCACTATCACGAAAACCAGTTAACATGACATAAATAATTTCTTCCCCTTCTTATATAGCCACAATTGTAAAGAGATTTTGATGAAAATCAACTTACCCCAATCGAATATGGCCTATTCTTTAACCATAAAATATAGAATGTAAATAATCATCTGGGACATGCTGGCTGTAGGTTCTTGTCTTGTTATCCTCGTGAAAAGCCATGCAATTTCTGAGAAGGGATTTTTAAATGAGACAACTTGCAATGTAGTGATGTCCTCGGGGACAATTGTTGGGTTCTCTAGGAATTCAGGTAAGAGGTCCAATCCATTGTCATGCTTCTTTAAGAAATCCCTAAAATATTCTCCATTGAAGGTGAGCGTTATCTTGGGAAGTCTCAACATCTTACAAAATATTTGAAGTGATAGAGAGACACATGAATGGTCCCGCAAATGAATAATTCACTGGCTTGGAATATATCTCTCGACGCACTAGGTGACCAAATCCTTATAGTGAAATGCTTCTAGGACATAAACTGCCTTTGCAATTCTAGACATCCAGATTGTTGGTCACTATAATTGCTTATTAATTAAAATAATCAAGTGTTACATAAATTGTCACCCCAGGGAAGTCTGTTTATTTCAAAGTCAATCTCACACTGTATATGCTCAATCTCAAAAGCAATCCAAAGGTGAAGTAAAAGTTATACTAATCACACCTTGTTTTGAACAGACTAAAGTTCTACTCTGAATTACAGTAAAAGCAATCTATCTATTGCAGAGTTTTAAGATTCAAAAGGAAATAATTATCAGAAGAATCCTGGATTACATTAAGAAACAACAACCTAGGAAAAAGGAACCTTTCAGCATACTGCAAATAAGACTAACTATTTTGTAACAGAGAACAAGACCCTATTCCCCAAAGTAGGAATCTTCAGCACCTGTCTCTGACTATCACACTTTCATAAACTCATTCTGCAAATAGAGTTACCAATTCAAATGATTAACAATTACCGAAGACTAACTATCCTGTAACAGAGAACAAGACCCTATTCCCCAAAGTAGGAATCTTCAGCACCTGTCTCTGACTATCACACTTTCATAAACTCATTCTGCAACATAATTACCAATCAAAATGATTAACAATTACCTAGAAATGAATTGTACAAAAGCGATGCAACAATCAGTGGAAACAGAGTTTCAGCAAAACAAAGTTTTAACAAGGTATAGATAAAAACAACACTAACACACTACAAAAACTGATGGGTGAATCTTGTGAAGAAGGTGGGCCTTTTCCTTCTCACAAGATTCCCCAGAAATGAAAGGAACTAAGAAGAAATGCTCATAATGATATTTTATTCATCTGTCAAATGTGACGAGTTACAATATCCAAAGTGAACAAGCTCATTCTCTGTAATTCCCTTCTAGCTAAGCCTTCTGTAATCTCCCTCTAATGTTGATTTCTTCCCTATTTAAAGAGGAGAATCCTCTTAATACAATTAAGCATAAAATTACATATGTACGTACAAATCCTATTCTTAGTCTGATCTAATATTCCATGTTGGAATAGGATATTCTGATCTTCCATAGAAAAATGTTGTTACAGTGGTTGTAATGGTGCTGGCTTGAGGTACAGCTGTTGCGTCCGGTGTAACAACTCCTTTATTTATATTTTCTTGTTACTGTTGTATGTGAAATACTGTTCAGCATCGTAAATCACAGATTGTTTCAGCAACGGGATTTGCGTACTGTTTGACTGTTTCAGCAACGTGGTCTTCAAGAAGAAACGATGGTTGTAATGGTGTTGGCTTAAGGTACAACTGTTACGGCCAATGTAACATCTCCTTTTTCTTGTTACTGTTGTATGTGAAATGTTGTTTCAGCATCGCAAATCACAGACTGTTTCAGTAACAGGATTTGCGTACTGTTTGACTGTTTCAGCAACGTGGTCTTCAAGCAGCAACGATATATTAACTGTTGTCTTCAAACTATTTCAACAACTATATATTCTTGATTAATGGCTAAGTATGAGAGTAATGTAAAATTATATGTAATACAAATTAAACATATAGCAAAGAGAAGAAACGTTATATACCTTTGGAAAAATAGATTAAGTTGATAATGTTGGCTTAAATATGAGTGGGATAAGGATGTAATGATAGAAAAAAGTGTGAGAAAAAAGGTACATTATAGGGTCATAACACAGATTAATTCCTTCTGGCAGAAGGGGATGAGTTGTAGGAATATTCTCTTGACCACTGAAAACTTTGGTCCTTGTGCTCGAAAATATTCAATGTATCTCCATAGAATTGTTGTTGAGTTTCTATCATAAGTTGACGAGAATTTTCCCTTTCTCTGGATTATGTTTAAAATGAACACTAGAGGGGAATAATATAATCCTTTGTAAATCCTTCTTTAATGTGTTTTAATAGGATATCTCCTCGAGCCTTTCTCTTATTAATGAAAATCCTTTCAAACCTGTATGGTAAGTTATTTGCATTAAAATCATAGTAAATGTGCATTGGAAAGGGCACGAGGGTGGAAGGGATGGATGTGAGAAAAATATGTTTTGAGATTTTTCTGAACCTAAGAAGCCATGAACCTGTGAGTCCGTGACGGTATACGGTGTGAAATTGGCTAAGTATAGAATGACATGATGGTTGGATTGACTGATTGTAGGAGGAATGAGAATTGGAAGTTCGGGGAGTCCGAAGATCAAAATGTAGATCGTGAAACTTTTTGGTGCAATGTGTATATCACAGAACATGGGAGCATGAGAGTTCGACCCCACCAACCTGGGAACCCGTGATCGTAAAATCGACTAAGTATGGAACAACAAGGCTGTTGGTTAGACTCGTGAAGTGAATTTATAGATGGAGTTGAGAAACTGTAAGTACGCGAACCTAGGAACTCATGATCTGAAAAATGTGACTAAGTGTAGAACTAGAAAGGGATAGTAGGAGGGAAAAAAGAGAAGGGAAAAAATGGGTAAGTATAGAAGAGGGAAAATAAAGGGAGAAAATAATTTGGGAAAATAGAAAATCGGAGGGAAATTTCAGAAGCGGGAAATGACCTCAACAAAAGGCTCCAAATGTGAGATGATGACCCCATGTGGTTTGTCAAGAATCCAGAATCTCTCATGACCAGGTGCTTCCGCCCATTGGGATATGGAGTTACATTAAGAATATAAAAACTAAAAATAAAATTATGTACAATGAGAATGAAAAATTTCTAGGAGAAGAAACCTTTCAGATGTTTCCCATTGACATGCAACATTAACATTTTTCCTTTCATGTCTTGAAGCATATATGAGTTGAATCCCAATATCTTTTCAAAGAGATAGGGTTCGATCCAGACTACTTCGAACTTTGTATAGATGGATGGCTTCTCCTTGGATTTTTTCCAAAGCAGTACTAGTTAACCATTCTGAAAGTTCTTCATAGTTGAGCTTTGATCAAAATATATCTTGATGCTCTACTACTTATGAGAAGTTCGATTCAGGGCATTCCCTCATTCCTCTTCCAGCTTCAACATCTTATTGATTCTTTTATGGATAGGCGAAGTGTCTTTTGTATCCTTAGTATTAACCACATAGATCAATGCATTAATCTCGAGGCTAATCAACATTTTTTCCTCTTTTCCATAAAACAATAGATATAGAGACATCCCTATTCTATCCTTCGAGGTTGTCCGGATTTCCCATAATTCTTTTGTTAGCTTCAGATGCCAATTCCTCTGGTTTCTATCAACGATTTTCTTTAATATCTGCATAAGTGTATTGTTTGTGGATTCAACAAGGCCATTTACTTATGGATAATAATTCGATGATTGACCCATGATGATCCCATATTGTGAAATTTGATCCAATGAAGATCGAACCATCATCTTTGATAAATGTATTAGAGACACCAAACCTCGATAGAATGTTGTCCTTGAGGAATCTAATCAATTCTTCGGCATTAGCCTTCTTAAGAGCCACCACTTCTGGCCATTTCGTGAAATAATCGGTAGATATTAGAATGTACATATTCTCCTTGCTATGTTTTCGATTAATCAGCCCAACAACATCAAATCCCCACTGGGAAAATGGTTGTTCCACCACGATCGGCTGCAAAGGCATCGTAACTTTCTTCATTTTTCCTGAAAACTGTTGACATGAAAAACATCTCCTTATTGTGGCATATGAATCCCTAAATATTTAAGGCTAGTAAAATCTCTCTCTAATTATTTTGTGGACAGTTTCAGTAGGTGCAATGTGTCCACCGCATATTCCCTCACGGAATTATTTTATTATTCCTTGAGATTTATTCTCATCGACGCATCTCAGCAGTATGTCATCAAAATTTCTTCTAAAAAGTATGTCACAATCAACACATATTGGTTCTCCTTCATATTGAGTGTCCTTCACTCCTTGGGATTCATTGTAATAGGTAATTTCCAAGACCTTAAATACAATATGATATCTTCATACCATTATGAATCAACTAATGGTTCTCTGAGTGATATTGAAATCATCCCATCGACTGAGTCCCCATTCACAATAAGATTCCATAAACCTTGTCCTTTGATTTCCTTCAAAGGTTTAATATCAATATCATACTCTTGAATATTTTCTAACCAGTTAGCCCATTTCCCTTCTCACAATTGTTGATTTAGAAGCATCTTCACTGGTGACGAGGGAACATAATCTATAACATGGGATTTTAATATATACGTCTGAAAGTGTTCCACAACTTTTACAAGAGACAGAGCCTATTTCTCAAGTTATGAATACCACAACTCATAGTCATGTAGGGTTTTTCTCATAAAAATTATCGGGAGTTCTTCTCCATTGCTATTTTTCTGAGTGAGGACGAATGCAACGATTGCCTCTGTAGAAAATGAATAAATAATAAAATCTCTCTGAAATTTTGGACTAATGAGGATGGGAGTAGTGGTGATTTCCAATTTGATATTGTTGAACGCTTCCTTCGTATCTTTTGTCCACTCGAATCTCTGCTCCTTTTTCAACAACAAATTGATAGGTTTTACAATGCTTGCGTAATAAGGGACACATCTTCGAACAAAATTGATTTTCTTGAAGAATGACTAGACTCCCTTCTTAGATGTCGGGGGGTTGAGTTCATTAATTTATTTAACTCTTTCCATATCTATGTAAATACCTTCCTTGCATACAATGTGTCCCAACAACTTTCCTTGAGTCACAACTAACACACATTTCTTTGGGTTCAAAGAAACGTCGTATAATCTATGTCTTTCAAAAACTTTTGTTAAATGATGGATGTGATCCTCCCTTTTGTTTGAATGCATTGTCAAATCATCTTGATAGTCTGCCATAAAATTTCCTATCAATCCACTGAACACATGATCCATGGCCCTTTGGAACATAGATCCAACATTTTTAAAACCGAATGAAATTCTAGCATATGCATATGTTTCCCATGGTGTGATAAATGTTGTCTTTTCTCTATCTTCCTCAGCCACTAAAACCTAATTATATCCAGAGAAAAAATCCAACCTAGACATACAGGCCGATCCAATAAATTGTTGTAGTAGAAACTCCATTTTGGGCAATGGAAAATTATCTTTTATTCTCTCTTTGTTAACATCTTTGAATTCAATGCACATTCGGGGGTTCAATCAACTCCCAAGTTGAGATATGTCGGGGACTGGTCCGTTCCAATATTTTTTCATTTCTTGTTTCTTGCACCTTTCGAACTAAAACTTATTCAAGAAGATTCTTGGCATGATCGTCTTTTGTAAAAAAATATTCATCTTGTATGTAGTCTTTCATGATGACAATCGAGCTATTGTATTCTTCATCATCATCATTTAACAAAAAAAATTCCAATTGTTCATCATTCTTGAATACTTGTAAGTACTCGATGTTATCGAGTATGGATGGTCGAAAGGGTCTTTCTACCTGGAAAGACGTTTTTACCAGGACATCATCAGGGTTTGATAATGAGGCCACCAAGGCTAGTGAATCGGCCTTATGATTCTTGTCCCTTGGAATGAAAGTGATGTTGAAGGAGCTCAAAGATTCCATCAGTTCATTAACTCTTTTGAAATATAGCTTAAGTCTTTTATTTTTGATTTTGTACTTTTGGTTAACCTAATTGATGATCAACTCTGAATCTCCAGTCACAATGAGATATTCTATTTTCATTGCTTATGCGAGGATCATTCCCTGGATCAAAGATTCATATTTTTCCTCATTATTCATGCATGGAAACTCTAGTATTATAGTGTGGGGATGTGTCGTCTTATCTTGGATTATGAGAACAACTCCAACTCCATTCCTAGATTTAGAATAGGCTCCATCGAATGACATTCTCCAGTAGCCTTCAAACAAACATTCTGGGCCCTCCAAGTCTTGAACTCGTTCTATGCCTTCGTTGTGATCCATGTCCAATATAACATAGTTTCCAATACTGACATCTATGTAATCTTCCATTAATTCATTATCCTTCTTCTTGAAGGAAAAGGGTTTTATGAGTTCACGAGGTACTTTAATCATTTCTCCCTCCTTGCTCGGTAACATCATACAACTATTGTCATGCATTATATATCCACCAATCATGGAGGTCAAATCTCTTCCTAGCACAACCCCATATGTTGGAGGCAAGTCTACCATGATAATATTAAAAACTGTGATGATATGGGGGGTTGTTGTAATCCATGCATAGAAATCCTTGATTTCCCCGTACGCCGACACTTTTCTAGAATAATTTTCATATATTATCTCACCAGTTTCATAATACTTAGTGAAACTCATGCCCAACGCTTCCATGACCGCAAGAGGCATTATATTATTTGTCGCACCAGTATCAACTAAAAAATTATGTAATGCAACGTCATGGTTTTCAATTGAAATGTAGAAGGGAAGAATTTTACCTCTCAACTTCGTAGTCGATGAGCTTTGGTTCTGTTTTGGAGTGGTAACAATTGCTTCAGTTCTTTCTGATGGATCATCTAAAAACTTCAATATGTTCTGCCTCTTTTGAGGAATGTTTATCGCTTCCATAAAAGGCAAAGTTATCCTCAACTTACTTAATTCCTCCACAACATTATATGTCATTTGAGTTGAGCTTGACGCCATGTGCTTCCTTATGGTTCCAACTGTCACTTTATCATTTTCTTTTTCCTTTTCTTTTTCTTTGTCGAATTCACCTTAATTATTTGGTCTATTTACAAATCCTATTGTTTGGGAGACATTTTCTTGTGATTTAGGATGGTTGTTACCCTCTCCACATATATACATGGATGTCTCACATCTGTCCATATGCACCATCTCGGAGCTTTCATCAGGTAAGAAATAACCTTCTTTCTCAATCAATTTCTCGTCATAGACATCATCCAAAACAATCGCGTTTGGAGTAGGTTGTCTAGGAACCCTTGGTCTTTGTGGTTCATCAGTATTCTCGAACCTGACTCTGTTTTCGAGGGAGGGTTCGTCCATTGTTTGAGAATCAACATTCTTGGTTTTGGCATGTAATTATCTCCCCTTCTTAGCCTGGTTATTTCATTTTGCATCTGTTTGATGGTTCTATTCATCTATGCAATCTCAATTCTTTTCTTTTTTTCTTGCACCACCATAGGATCAACTTTTACGTTAGGTATGGTTCCTTTAAAAATTCCTCCTCCCGCCATTTGATTCTAAGCTGCCCGAGGTTTAAATTCTTCATTCTTTCTCGAGATAGAATCTCCTTGATTATCAATATTCAATCCTCCCATTTTCCTTTGTACTCTTCCCAGTATAATGTTAGTTTCAACACCCATTTCAATCATAATTTATTCCATCTCAGTGGCCTTAGTCATTGCTTCCTCAAAAGTATCCATTTGGGATGTTCTGATGGAATATTTTACATTCGGGGGCATTGCATTATTATAACAACCGAGTATGACTGGGTCATTTGGTCTTTTGTCCTTTGGGATTCTAGTCAAGGTCTTATTGAACTTGATATTAAAATCTCGTATCATTTCGTTCTTCCTCAACCCAATCTAGGTGAAGTCTGTGAGGAGGGTATGGTAGGAAATTGGGGGGGAAAACATAATTAGGAACATAACTTCGAGTTCATTAAATGAGCGAATAGATCTACTAGGAAACATTGTATACCATTCATAAGATCTTTCTGATAAAGTTTGCAGAAACAACCTCACCATGACATCATCATATTGAACTCGGTGAAAGTCACAAACATCAAGAAATAAGTGCAGATGCATCTTTGCATCGATTGTCACATCTCCATAAAATTATTTTAAGGTTCCCTTATGTAGAATAGGGAGCTCATGTTTTTCACCTATGAGATTAAGAGGGGAATATGTTACCCTCCTTGTATTTCCAAACACTGGGATTCCTTGGTTTCTTGTGGCATATCTTTCACCTCCTTGTCTCTCCCCATTATCCTCATTTCGGGGTTGTTCATCTCACACTGCCATTTTTGAGTAGGTTTCAGGATCAGAGTTTTCACTTCTAAGGACAAAGCGTTGCTTACTTTTAATTCTGGTAATGGGTCCCTTGTATTTTTCCAACTTAAATCTTGACCTTGTTCTTGTGCTACTCTAGCCAATCTTTGGTTTATTCGATCTTGTCATTCTTCTCTCCTTTGTCTTCAAAGGATTTCTATTTCTTCTTCTTGGACCAATATCTTCCAGGACCCTTCTAACTCTTCTCGATTCTGGGATGTTGATATTACCATATTATAGAACTGATGCAAAATGCTTCGTTTATTATTCAATCCAATTTGTAAATTGGGTTGAGTGACCCTCGTCTAAATTCATATATTCTTTCAAAAACATTGGGCCAGGTTCCAAATTTTTAGTTCATGTCCCCAGTATGGTTGCCAAAAATGTTGATGCTTGAATCCATTAGGACTGAAACAAAAACCTCACGAGGATATAGATCCTCCTGCATTTTTATAGAGGTGGAACTCCTATGTTCATTTTTTTTTTAAATGTGAGACTTTTATAGAAGTTCGTCAAAGGAAAGTAAAAATAGATCTAAAGTAAAATAAAATAAAAAATGTTTTTAATTTTCTTTTAAAATAAATTTCCTAAGAATGGACCAGGAAACACATACATTCATACATTTAAAGCAAATAAATAGAATTTCCTCACTTCCATCATAGTAGGGCTAAAGATTTTTGATCACATAAAAAATTAAAAGAAAATGATTTGCTTGCATAAGAGAACTTTGACAGAGTGATACATGGGAATATCAAATGAATATAATGATAGATCAACCTCAAATACTTTATATTCATAAAAACTGGGTTACAAAGTAAAGTCAAGATTGTTCCCAAAATAAATCTCTTGGAATTTCTAAAAAATATATAGTTCAATAGATATTCTATGAAATTAAAATGTGTTTTTCATAATGACTAGGATTGAGGCTCTCGTGGACCATAAAGAAAATATGTATAAGAATGAAGTTCGTAGAAAGAATAAAATGGGCGATGGAAGACAACAAAACATGGTAAGAAGAAAAATGAAATTATCAGTCTTCGGTTAAACCTTTCTATTTAAAGAGGTGGAGTAACTAGATGAAGATCTTGATAAAGACAAAAAGATGTGATCAGTATGAACTTACTATGATGGTATCTCATGTTTGTCACTTTCTCATTGATTTCCTTTTATGGATTTCATCAACAATTACAAGAACCGTCTCAACTGTCATTTTCCCTTCATCGGTAACTTTGTCGACAACCCTTTTAAACCACTCCTCGATATAGCTCCTCATCGGTGCCACGTTGATTTCATGCCAGAATTTTATATTGAAGATCTGACCTTCCAAGTCCCTAAGATCAATAGAAATATTCTGCAAAGCTTCTTCAATATCTTGATTTTTAATCGAATAATCGACTAGCCAATTTTCCACGCCATCTTCACTATACTCAAGAATGTGATAGAAATTTTCAAATGATAACCCCTTAAAGATATCGACTTGTTCATCAAATGTTTGCTTGGTTAATAAAAATGAGTTGAGTATCAATTTTGGGTCTTGGAACTCATTGGTTTTGAGTATTGTTTCTAGGTCACTAGTGTCACGAGAGGGAGTTCTTGAGACATTATCTCCTTCTTCATTCATAATAGCATTAATGAAATAATTGTTGAAACCAACAACCAATAGATGTTCTACAAAAATTCCATTAGGGTTGAACCCTTTTACTCTTTCATCATATTTTATATTGAGGTTTTGGAAGTGGCCCAAAAATTCATCAATATTGTTCATATTTCTAAGTATGAAGTCCCCAACTTTCCAAGGCAGAGGTATGAATTGTTTGTTTCTCCTTTCATGGAAAAAATTCAACCAGTAGTTGTACGGCCTTGATATTTCAACAACAATCATTTTTTCATATATGTGTCATAGAAGGAAGGAAGGATTTTCCTTGGAACCAAAAATCCTTATAACATTATAATTCTCCATTTGTTCTAGTGTCCCCTTCCTATCCAGGAACTTACTGGTCAAACATCCGGGGAGTGTCCTTTCCAAACAAGAATCCTTTAAAAGTTGAGACAAAATCATTAAAAACTTCATAAAAATGCTAGGAGGCATTTTTCCTCCATAATGTTTGATACTAGAATGTTATTGGGTTGAATTTGCAGTTTACCTTCTTACACACAGATAATATCGGGAACTGACAGCAATGCGCTATCGCAAAAACCAAATAAGATGACATAATTAACTTCTTCTCCTTCTTTTATAGCGACAATTGGGAAGAGATTTCAATGGAAATAAACTTACCCCATTCGAAGATGGCCTGTTCTTTGAACGTAAAATATAGAATGTAAAGAATCATCCAGGAGATGATAGCTATAGTTTCTTGTCATGTTATCCTTGTAAAAAGCCATGCGATTTCCTAGAAGGGATTTTTAAATGATCCAACCTGCAATCTTGTGATGTCCTCGGGGACGACCGATGGGTTCTCTAGGAATTCATGTAAGAGGTCCAATCCATTGTCATGCTTCTTTAATAACCCCTTGCAATCTTCACCCTTGAAGTTGAGCATTGGCTCAGGAAGTATCAAAATATTAATAAATATCTGAGGCGACAGAGAGACAGGGGAATGGTCCCGAAACTAAATAATCCTCTGGCTTGGAATATATCTCTCGGTGCACGAGGTGACCAACTCCTTATAGTCAAATACTTTCGGGACACAACCTGTGCGCACAATTTTAGACATCCAGATTACTTCCTTCTGGGTAGAAGGGGATGAGTAGTAGGAATATGCTCTAGACCACTCAAAATGTTGGTCCTCCCACCTGAAAATATTCAATGTATCTCCACATAAATGTTGCCAAGATTTTGAAATACATTGAAGAGAACGTTCCCTTGTTCCAGATTATGTTTAAAATTAACACTAGAGGGGAATAATATAATCCTCCATAAATCCTGCTTTAATTTGTTTTAATACGATATCTCTTCGAGCCTTTCTCTTATTAATGAAAATCCTTTTGAACTGGTCTGGTAAGTTATTAGCATTAAAAGAATAATAAATGTGTATTTGGAAGGGCACGAGGGTGGCGGGGATGAATGAGAGAAAAATATGATTTGATATTTTTGTGAACCTAGGAACCTGCGAACCCGTGAGTCCATGGCAATATAAGGTGAAAATTTGGCTAAGTATAGAATGGTGTGGTGTTCAGACAGACTCATTATAGGCGGAATGAGACTTGGAAGTTCAGGGATCAAAATGTAGATTGCAGAACTTTTGGGTGCAATGTGTATATCACAAAACATGTGAGCATGAGAGTTCATCCCCTCCAACCCGGGAACTCGTGATTGTAAAATTGGCTATGGATGGAATAACACGACGGTCAGTTGAACTCGTGATGTGAAGTTATAGATGGAGATGAGAAACCGTAATTTCGCCAACCTGGGAACCCGCGGTCTAAAATATGTAACTAAGTGTAGAACTACAAAGAGATGGTAGGAGGGAAAAAGGAAAAGGGAAAAAACGACTAAGTATATAAGATGGAAAATAAAGGGAGAAAAGAAGTTGGAAAAATAGAAAAGGAGAGGGAAATTTCAGAAGCGGGAAATGACCTCAATAGTGTGTTGTGTGTTTTTGTGGTAGTCATTTCTTTGAAAACCTTTTTCCATGTTATGAAAAGGGGCTGGTTGAAAACCTTTCTTACACTGATTCATTTTTTCTTGTTTCTTGTCTTTCCATGCTTTGGGAATTTCATATCTTTGTTTATACTGTTCATAACATATTTGATCCTTCCTAAACACTTCATTTAAAGACTTAGGATTATCAAATTAGATTCTTTCCTTGTAATATTATGGTAGACAACTTAAGAACCTTTGTATATTTACCTTATCTTCTTTCATGTATGGTACAAACCTCAACAAATCTAGGAATTTATTTATCAGACCTTCCATAGCCATTTGTCCTAGTCACAATTTGTAAAATTCCTTAGTTTTTCTTTCGTAATAACGTTCTGATAAGTACTACTTCTTGAAATAATTTTTGAATTCTGAACATTCCATTCGTTTTTTCTTCAATCCCTTCACTAGCTTCAGGTCTTGCCACTAGATACTAGCTCTTCCTTTTAAATTATAAATGGCCATTCTAACTTTCATATTACTAGAATAATTATAAATCTGTAAGTATTTATTTGTGTCTAACATCCATGCTTCAACTTCCTCACCATTCTTGGATTCTCCATCAAAGGTGGAGGGTTTTATTTTTTTGAATTCACGTTCTAGGTGATCAACTTGTTTTCTCTTTCTTCCTGTAGATCCCTTGTTTTTTGTCATGCGTGTGTTTTCAGAATAAATATCTTCTTTTTTTGTTTCATGACTAGAATTCTTGGAGGAATTTTTGTTGACCTCTTCTTCTCTTTCATTGTATTTTGGATTATTTTTTGTTACTATACTGCGTAACAACTTTTCATTTGTTTCCAATTGGTCTTCCTGTGCTTTCTTCAACTTTTCGTTATCTTCTTTAAACACTTGTAATTCCACGATAAGGTTCCTCATCATTTCCAAGATGTGGGTGGTTGAACTTCCATCACTATGATGTTTTAGGTCTCTAGGAATCTCTTGATTTTGATTCTCCTTAGGTTTGTTTCCTTCTTAATTCTGTGTTGACCTTTTTACAATAGACAATTTCTTCTGTTTGTAACAGTAAATATGTCTGTTATATTTTCCTTCAATAAAAATTAATTTTTTGGTGTTGCCCTCAGGTCCAAGTGTTGTAACCAACAACTCTTATACCATATGCAATGTACCCCAAATTTCACTAAATAAAAAAAAAATTGATGGGTAAAATGAAGTCAATTAATCATGAAAAATTGTTTCACGACATAAGATATTTTCTTATAACTCTTATTCCACTTTGCACGCATATGAGATTTTACATTATTGGATTATCCATCCTGAAAGTCTGAAGGAGATTTAAAACCCAACATACTATTTTACTGTTATGATCCATTAAAACACAATGTTCTTAATTATATTACCTCATAACCTGTAACATCTCACTCTTACGAGCATGTTTTATTGACTTACTCTTTGAAGACACTTGCACGCAAGTGATCCAGTTATAGTACATGGTTGTGGTTTTGCTGATGGATTTTTATGATGATGTTGATGGATTATGATTTTATGTTATTTTTTATATTGTGTATTGACATATGTTGACGAGTTTCCCTGAGTTTGCAGGACAATTGACGAATTGTGAATGTCGAGGGCATCAATGGGCCACTTTGGACTCTAGATTGGATTGTATTGGTTTGAGTATTTCATTTATGCATATGTGATATATGATCGATTATATATTATTATGTTGTATATGGATCATTGATAGTGTTTCGTTGATGAATGCAGGTTGACGATTGCTTGCTAATCTGGTTCACATAAGGAGTAAAGGGGTCATGCACTTAGACTAGATATTGAGGAAGAGGTGTGGCAACATCACTTTCACAACCTAATAGCGCTTTCTTTGTGGATTGAATTGTAGGTTAGTGATTACCTAGTTCGATAGATCGATGATGTCACGAGGGAAGAATGAGACAGTTGCTCATGAAGATTTCTAAGGGGCACACAATAAGGAAGTGTCCTTATTCCTCATAATTCCTTAGTCTCTCACAAGGTCAACTGAATGGGGTGTTGATTCCAAGGGTTGGACAACTACCAAAACCAGTCAAAGGTGAGTGGCACCCTTGGAGCACGGTGTGTGTCTTGAAGGGCATGTCACATAATTAAAACTTGAGTCAATGAATCTAGGTGGCCTAGAAAACCTTGAACGAATAATTAAACCCTGTAAAATATTTAAGCATTGATGGATTTAATTAATCAATAAATTAAGGATTTAATTAATTAATTGTGAATCCCCAAATGAAAATATAAGACAATGCAAAAGTATCCCTAAGTAAGTAAGAAGACTAAAACTAATTATTAATTAAATAACATGGGAAAGAGGCAAGTCAATTCAAGAAAATAAGAAAGATGACATAATTCTAAAAGATTAATATGATACACATGTGTGCAGAAAATACCTAATTAAATTATAAGATTGAATTATAAGATAAGAAAGGAATAAAGCATGAAAGAATAAGTGGATACATAAAAGGGATTCTAGACTCTAAACTACCACTAGTTTAACTAGGAGAAGACTCATATTTTAACTCAACTTAGAATTAGTAAGGCACCGGTAATTAATTGGAAACAAGGGGAATAAAGAGACAAAGAAGAGTGATTTTAGTAGTGCTTTAGGATGGGTGAGGGAAATGGACTTTATTAAAATAAATTGTGGATTTACTTGAGCAACTAAGGGAAAGGGTGGCAAGTGTTTGGAAAGCTAAGGAGTGGGCGCAAGTTCAAGAGAAGTCCATCATCAATAATCAGTCCGCTTCGACCCCAGATCATTGGTTATGGTATTTTGTTATTGTATTAATTAGAGAATTATAAGTTAATTGTGTGTTTGGAAGGAGAGAAGGTTGTTGAAATTCGTATGAAAATTTATACAGTCAATCAAATTGAATTACTGGTATGAATGAAATGTAAACTTATGCAGAACAAAACTATACCTTTATTGTGGTGATTCAAAATTCTATTCTGTAAGATGCAATGAGTTTTTGGTGTAGATAGTTGTTCGACATCATTTTCAATGGTGTCAAAGGTTGATGAATAACCAGTGATGATGATTATAATGTTGTGTCGTAGTCTCATTAAGTTGTAATTTAATCAGTAAAAAAGTATATTTAGTCTTATGAAATTTTGTCGTCACTGTCATTTTATTCTGGTTGTTGGAATTTCTGAATGGATCTCTGAGTAAATAAAGAATCTCTGGAACATGACGCCACTTGATCACTCAAATAAGTTTTAGAAGACCGTGTTAGCTCTCCTTCCATTGTCAATCCCCTGATTTAAGTATTTCTAGCCGCTTGAGATTTCCCGGGAATCGTTAGAATTAAATGGATTTCTGCCATTAGCCTCATTGTCCAAATGTAAGAGGATCTCGGTCGCTGCCTTGACCTGCAATGAGTTTTTATATTCTAAACATTCCAGTTCCCTGATTTCACAGGGACGTAGGGGAGGACACCCCTTACTTGTCGAACTGGTGTGAAATCGCCTCCAGTGAGATGAAACTTAACCCCTGTTGGTAACTGAACCCTGCGATTTGCTTACGGTCCAAGTCATGGTAATTGTTCGAGCGAACCCAGGTGTAGTAACTCGTAACCCGAGAGCTACCAATTGGATTATCCGAACTGGCCCTTGCCATCTACAGACATCGAGTTTGAGTTTTATCCTCTTCGTAAGCCTTCCTCTACTGCAATTAATCATTCCAGGAGGTTGTAGCACAGATTCCTTGGAGCGAAGTTTCTAGTGCGAGGTCTCCCCAAGAATTTGTTGTCTAACTGAATACGGTGGAGTTAAATAAAAAAAACAAAACATAGTTGGATTGTATAATCGGCGTTGCTTATTGACGGGCGCTGTAATTTCATTTCATATCCTTAGCTGGGCTCCAGTTGGTTAAGTTTTCCTTCATCCCATTTTCGCTTGATAAATCTCGCCCTTATTTTAAAAACGAGCGAAGATCGCGGTAGGTTCTGGAGGAATTGAAGGGTCTGACTGAAACCCTACTAATGAACGTGTTCAATCAATACTGTTTAAAATAGTCATAGGAGATATAAAAAAAAACATTGTTTAACAAATAAAAAGGTTGAGGAATTACTATTCTCGATGGGGACTCTGTTTAGCGAAGCAAGCCCTCCTTCGGAACCTACCTTCCCCAACCTCTCTAACAGCTGAGTTAGTCATATTCAAATTTGTAATTCTAATTCTCTATATTGAGAGATAAGTGCGCGTAATTTCTTTAATTGTTATGGCTTGATGTTTACTTGAGTAGTCATTCTTTTTAGAAGGGGGCTGCCATTGTGGTTTGTTTTACTAAAGAATAAGAGGCGCATTTCACGATTGTTGATCATAGAAGGTTAGTAAAGAAACCTGTAATGGTAGCTTAATTCCACATGTAAAGTGCCTCCCTTCAAGGATCGTTATCCCTTGACCTTGATAACTGAATCAAGAGTCTTCTTGACAACCCTATTATTATGGTGTGGAACGAATGATCCCCTTGTAGTTATTTGATAATAAATGTAAAATACATTAAATTCCTTTTTCTTACATGTTGTGACCCTTTAATTCTAGTGTATGGATAGGTAAGTTGGTCTGGGTCCCTAATCCAATAATTAATTTATTTATCTTCTTAGATCCCTCAATGGATGTATAAGACACTTGATTTCCTTATTTATTTATTGTCGTAATTGATTTTCCTGAGCTACTTAAAAGAATATTTTTTTCAATGGTGTTGAACCCTAAGGTGTTCTCATGGAGATTTGGGGGCCTCACCCTTGGGTTGTAAATGAATATTAATCTACTTACGCATCGCTTAAAGGATTTGACATTTCGATGGGAGTGTTAATTGGATTATCGTTAATTAAATTCTATTTAAATTCTTAAACGATTCCTAAATTAAAGGAGGGTATTGTTGAGCTATAATTAAGCACGTGTCTATTACAGAACCTCGAAACCTTGGATATGCAATGCCACATCTTAATGAAATGATTGGAATTTTACTTTCAGGCTTAGATTAAACTGCTATTTATAGCAAGGTTGCACTTATGTTCGAGTGGTTTATTATTTGTCCTTGTGTGATTAGTTTACTCCCCGCGCCATGAACAATAGAATTGATAATTACTTTGTGCCATGAAATAAATGTGAGGTATGAATGGCGATATGATTAGATTTCCTTGCACCTGGAATTAATGTTGATGTATGATTGATTATGTAATTAGTTCAGTATTGCGCCATGAGTTAGGTTGACGTATGATTTGATTGGATTGGAATTTTATTACTCGTGCGTCTTGACTTCTGGATAGTGAGATTGATTGTTGATCTATTGGTTTCCGTCTTGATTGTATTAGTGGGATTTAGATACGTCCTTGTTCCTCAGAACAATCGCCATCCCTGAGATCTTAAGTGGTCAAAATCAATCAGATGAATCCTGGACTTGAACATTGCTTATGTGTCCTGAAGGTTCTAACCATTCAAGATAGGTTGGGTAGGTAGTTATTTTAATGCTCAGTGACATGTTTGATCATTCAATTGTATATTTCTTCAGTTGATCGTGATGAGTTGATTGTGTCATTGTTAGTTATGTTGATGCGTTGATTGAGTCATTGTTTAGGTGATGATTTGTGTCACTTTTAGTTATGTTAATGCATTGCTTATGTGTCGCTTTTAGTTATGTTAATGCACTGCTTATGTGTCTCTTTTAGTTATGATGATGTATGATGTTTTTATGTTGTAACAATTTTAATATCCTAATTCAAAACAAAAGAAAATATTTTTTTTTTACCATGTACTTCGTGAGGTTGATGTAATGGTGGGGCATCACATATGGTATCAAAGTCGGTTCAACCCTGTGACTGTGGATCATCATGCCTTCTGATGTATTAAACACTTGATTAATAACTTATCTTAAATTAAAATTGAATTTGTCCATACCGATAATCCTGGTTAGAGGACTTCATGGAGGTAGACGACGTGGTGTTGGTCACAGAGGCACGACACCTCCAGTAACACCCACACCAGAGGGGTCTAACCCCCAAGGAGAAGAGAAATTAATTGGATAGGAGCATATTTGTTGTGGGGGATGTGGTTGGATTAGTGAGGTGCTTCTAGAGGATGTCAGAGGCCTTGACTAACCAACTAGATAGAGATGAGGCCACGACGCCTATACCCAATGAGGGTTCATGACATGCTTCAACTGGTAGTAGTATCATTCACAGAGAAATCTAGAAGGTTAAGTTTCCCGAGTTGATAGGTGCCACAGACGACTCAATTGTTGAGGCTTAGTTGGAGAACGTGGTGATGTGTTTCACACTTCGTGTCTATACCTCCAACATGATTCTCTGCATGGCAGTCTTTTAGCTGAAGGGGAGTGCTCTTCTATGGTGGAAGATGCTCCTACCTCAATTGAACATAACGTTGAAGGCGTGTCATGAGAACTGTTCAAGGAACGATTCCAGGAGAAGTAATTGTTAGAGGACTTAATTGAGCGCCAACTCACTGAGTTCAACGCCTTATGACAGGGTGGTCATACGGTGTCAGAGTATGAGGCCATATTTATGGAGTTTCTTCGGTATGCCCCGCATTTGAACACGGAGAAGCTGGAGGTCAACAAGTTTGTGTTCGGCCTCAACTCCAACATTTGTGTGAAGGTGAGGATCCTAATACCTCAAAAGTTTCATGATGCAACCCAAAAGGCCCTCATCGGTGAGGAAGAGATGACCATAAGGGGTTAGGGAAAGACTCCTGCAAGACCGTGTGGGCAGATGACATCTAAAGCACAACAATGACAATTAGGCATGTTCAACAGAACAGACCAGGATCAGAGGGTGTTAGGCCAACAACATCTACTTCAGGGACCAAGAGATCTAGACAGAAGACTAGGTGCCAAAAAAGAGGTTAGAAGAAGGGTTATGGTTTGTCACATTAACTTGGGAAATTTTGTCATGACGTCTGACCTATATGTCACGATCTTAGGATCTTAGGACATCATGATTGGTATGGACTGGTTGGAATCACATGATGTGATACTCAATTGTAAGACGAAACAATTAAGTTTGACCGATGATGAAGGACGTTACATATGGTTCCAGTTGAGGGATAGAAAAGAGTGATTGTAGGAAGAAACCAGGGAGTGTCCCCGAGGTTCATTTATTCCCTACAACAACAGAAGAACATCCACAAGGGATGTAAGTTATATGAAATCTTAGCGCTAAATGAATAGGGGCAAGGAAGAATGATTAGAAAACATTTTGGTAGTACGAGAGTTGTTGACGTGTGTCCAAATTTTTTTTTAGGTTGGCCGATGAAAGGAAAATTGGTGTTACAATCGACTGGAAATCTGAAATCAAACTGATAGAAAGAACACCTTATCGGATGTCGATACCTGAGCTTCAGGAGTTGAAAATACAATTGAAGGAGTTGTTGGACCTAGTACTTACGTCCAAGTCATCACCTTGGGTGCACCTATTATTTCCATAAGAAATAAGGATGGGTCATGGAGACTATGTATTGACTACCGTCATTTGATTAAAGCAACAATCAAGAACCAACATCCGTTGCCAAGAATAGATGATTTTTTTGATGAAATGAAGGGTGCGACGGTGATGTCAAATATCGACTGGAGATCAGGTTATCACCAATTATGAATTAAGGAGGAAGATATTCCTAAGACTGCTTTCAAGACAAGGTTAAGACACTATGGATTTACTGTTTTTCCGTTGGGACGAACAAATGCCCCTGGGGTATTCAAGAGTTCGATGAATTAGGTGTTCCATGAATACTTGAAAATATTGTTCAAGTATCCATTGATGACACATTGATATATTCTCGAACGTCAGAGGAACATGATGAGTATTTGTGCTTAGTATTACCGTGTTTACGGGAACACAAATTATGGGAAACTGTTGAAATTCTATCAAGGATTCAGTGAAGACATCGTTGTGGATCCAACAAAGGTAGAGGCTATTATGGAATGGTCTGCGTCGACAAATATACTAGGAGTATGCAATTTTTTTTTTATCAAGATACTACTGATGGTTCATCGAAGGTTTTCCGAAGATGGAAATTCGATCTTGGAATTGCAGAAGAAAAACAAAAATTTTGTATGGACCAAGAAGTGGGCGGAATCATTTTGAAGGCTCATTGGGCTGTTGATGACAACGTCGATACTGAAATTCTCCAACAAGGATAGGTATTTATTGGTATGCACATATGCATCCAAGGAAGTTTTAGGGGGAGTATCGATGCAATACGGTCAAGTGATCGCCTACATCTCAAGGAATTAAGAAGGCATGAGGAGAAATATGTGACGCGTGATTGGGAGTTATTAACCATTATGTATGCTTGGAGAGTGTGGAGACACTATCTTATTAGACATAAATTCTAACACAAAAAATAGATCACTGTGGAATGAAACACTTTTTACACAAAATGACTTGAACGCGCAGCAAAGGCATTGGTCAATATTACTTAGAAAACACAATTTGAGATTAAGTGCATTAAATGAATGATGAACATAGTGGCAGATGCGTTGATTAAGATACCATGCATATTCTCGATGATACCTCTTTAGACAAATCTTTGATAAAGGATTCTAAATATACAATTTGATGATGACCGATATAAAGAGGTTAAGGAAATTATTGGACAAGACACCATGAAGGTACCAAGGTTTGAAGGATATACATTGGACAATGACATATTGATGAGGTATAATAACCGGATTTACATATTTCCTAATGACAAATTGAGAAATTTGATCTTAAGTGAAGCTCATAGAGCAGTATAGATGGCTCATCGAAGAGTCACGAAGATGAGGGAAGACCTTAAGCCCTTATTCTTCTAGAAATGATGAAAGTGGACATAGATAGCTACGTGGCGAGGTGTCTATAATGTCATCGAGTGAAGGCTGGAAATAAATATTCGACTGGATTACTACAACCACACGTCATTGCAGAATCGAAATGGGATTCCATTTTGATGGACTTTATTTTTGGATTGTCATTGATGGCAAGGAGGCATGACTCAATTTTCGTGGTAGTTGATACTCTCACAAAGAGTGCACATTCTATTCCTATGCGTACGATGTATTAAGCACCAGACATAGCTAGAATTTTGTCAGCAAGATTGTGAGACTACCTAGTGTGCAAAAGAGAATAATATTCGATAGAGGATCTGTGGTTGCAAGAGGATTTTGGACTAGTTCCCAAGAGGCCTTGGGAACAAAACTTAACTTTAGTACAACATATGACCCTGAGAGAGAAGGGAAGATAGATGGAATGAACCAAATTTTGGAAGATATGTTGTGTATGTATGTGTTAGACCAATAGAAATGTTGGGAAGATTTCTTTCCACTGGTAAATTTTGCATACCACAACAACTATCAAGGTACCATTAATATGGCACCATTTGAGTTTCTCTACAAAAGACCGTGTCGGACACCATTGAGTTGGGATCGAGTTGAGCATAGGGTCTTGGTGGGACCTTAAATGATCGAAGAAATGGAAGAACAAATGGAAATTATAAGAAAAAGGATTAAGAAGTATAAGATTGGAAGAATAGTTATGCTGATGTGCATCGTGTTGACCGCAACTATGAAGTTGGCGACCGAGTTTTCTTATGGATGAAATCACACCAGCGTTCTATTAATTTTAGAAAGGGTGCTAAAGTCTCTCCTAGATTTCTGGAGCCTTTCGAAGTTGTGGAAAGGAAGGGACCCGTGGCCTATCGATTGGACTTTCCTCATTGTTGGAGGAGTATACACAATGTTTATCTTGTATCTATTTTGTGACATTATGTCAATGATCCTACACATGAGATTGACATGAGTTCCTTGCGGTGTTGGATGAGGATGCACTCATGATGGAGCCAATCTTAATTCTGGACCATCTCATTCAATAGCTACGACGTCAAACAATCGATCTGGTCAAGGTCCAATAGGACACTTATAGTCCACGCTTGGCTACTTGGGAGGATTTATATGATATGCGTCAACAGTTCCTTTTTTTATAGTTTAGACATATGGATCTTGTTAGATTCTTTATATACTGCATTTTATATAATGTACAAATTCAGGAGGAAGTTTAAAACAAGAGGGGGTGTATGTAACATCCCTCTCTTGTGAGTACGTGTTATTGACTTATTCTTTGAGGAAACTTGCACGCAAGTGATCCGGTTATAGTACAAGGTTTTGGTTTTGTTGATGGATTTTTATGATGATGTTAATGGGTTATGATTTTATTTTATTTGTTATATTGCGTATTGACATATGTTATTAACGAGTTTCCCTGAGTGTACAAGACACTTCACAGATTGTGGATGTTGAGGGCATCATTGGGATTGCTTGGACTCCAAAGTGAGTTAGGGAGTGGATTGTATTGGTTTGAGTATTTCATTTATACATATGTGATATGTGATCGATTATATTTTATGTTGTTGTATATGGATCATTGAGAGTATTTCGTTGATGAATGCAGGCTGACGATTTATTTCTAATCTGACTCACATAAGGAGTAAAGGGGCCATGCACTTAGACCAGATATTGAGGGAGAGGTGTGGCAACATCCCTGTCACATCCTACTAGCGCTTTCATCATGGCTCGAATTGTAGGTTAATGATTACCTAGTTCGATATATCCATGATGTCGTGAGGGAAGGCTGGGACAATCGCTCACAAAGATTTCTAAGGGGTGTGCAATAAGGCACGATCCTTATTCCTTAGAATCCCTCAGTCTTTCACAAGGTCACCTGAATGAAGTGTTGACTCCAAGGATTGGACAACTACCAAAACCAGTCAAAGACGAGTGGCACCCTTGGAACAAGAAGTGCGTCTTGAAGGGCACGTCGCGTACTTAAAAATTTGAAGCAAAGGCGAGTGGCACCCTTGGAGCACAGTGTGCGTCTTGAATGACATGTCACAGAATTAAAACTTGAGTCATTGAATCTATGTGGCATAGAAAACCTTGAGCGAATAATTAATCCCTCTCAAATCTTTAAGCATTGATGGATTTAATTAATTAATGAATTAAGGATTTAATTAATTAATTTTGAATCCCCAAATGAAAATCTAAGACTATGAAAAAGTATGCCTAAGTAGGTAAGAAGACTAAAACTAATTATTAATTAAATAACATGGGAAAGATGCAAGTCAATTCAAGAAAATAAGATACCTAATTGAATTATAAGATAAGAAAGGAATAAATCATGAAAGTATAAGTGCATGCATAGAAGGGAATTTAGAGTCTAAACTATCACTGGTTTAACTAGGAGAAGACTCCTATTTTAACTAAACTTAGAATTAGTAAGGCATTAGTCATTAATTGGAAACAAGGGGAATAAAGAGACAAATAAGAGTGATTTTAGGAATGCTTTAGGATGGGTGAGGGAAATTGACTTTATTAAAATAAATTGTGGATTTATTTGTGCAACTAAGGGAAAGGGTGATAAGTGTATGGGGAAAATAATTCTTAATTAATTATTTAAAAAAGTGAATTAAATGTGAAAATTTCAATGAGTCCGTCCGCAATAATCTGTCCGCGATGATTGGTTATGGTATTTTGTTATTGTATTAATTAGAGAATTATTAGTTAATTGTGTGTTTGGAAGGAGAGGAGATTGTTGAAATTCGTATGAAAATTTATACAGTCAATCAAATTAAATTACTGGTATGAATGAAATGTAAACTTATGCAGAAGAAAACTATACCTTTATTGTGGTGATTCAAAATAATATTCTGTAAGATTGTAAGATGCAATGAGTTTTTGGTGTAGATAATTGTTCGACATCATTTCCAATGCTGTCAAAGGTTGATGAATAACCAGTGAGGATGATTATAATGTCTTTTCGTAGTCTCGTTAAGTTGTAATTTAATCAGTAAAAAATTATATTTAGTCTCTATGAAATTTTGTCCTCACTGTCATTTTATTCTGGTTGTTGGAATTTCTGAATGGATCTCTGAGTAGATAAAGAATCTCTGGAACATGACGCCACTTAATCACTCAAATAAGTTTTTGAAGAGTGCGTTAGCTCTCCTTCTATTGTCAATCCCCTGATTTAAGTGTTTCTAGCCGCTTGAGATTTCCTGGGAATCGTTAGAATTAAATGGATTTCCGCCATTAGCGTCACTGTCCAAATGTAAGCGGATCTTATGTTTGGTATGACGAGGAGGACACCCCTTACCTGTCGAACTGGTGTGAAATCGCCTCCAGTGAGATGAACGTTAACCCCTGCTGGTAACTGAACCCTGCGATTTTCTTAAGGTCCATGTCGTGGTAATTGTTCGAGCGAACCCAGGCGCAGTAGATTGTAACCCGAGAGCTACCTATTGGATTATCCAGTTATCCTAACTGGTTGTTTCCACTTCCAAGTATCGATTTTGGGTTTTATCCTCTTCGTAAGCCTTCCTCTACTGGAAAATAATCATTCCAGGAGGTCGTAGCACATATTCCTTGTAACGAAGTTTCTGGTGCGAGGTCTCCCCAAGAATTCGTTGTCTAATACAGTGGAGTTAAATAAACAAAATAAAACATAGATGGATTGTATAATCTGCATTGCTTATAGACGGGCGCTGGAATTTCGCTTTAGATCATTAGCTGGGCTCCAGTTGGTTAAGTTTTCCTTCATCTCGTTTTCGCTTGATAAATCTCGCCCTTATTTTTAAAAACAGCGAAGATCAGGGTAGGTTCTAGAGGAATTGAAGGGTCTGACTGTAAGCCTGCTAATCAACGTCTTCAATCAATACCGTAGACCAGGTAAGACGGGACGCACTGCTGTGTATTCATTCGTGTGACTGTATTTTCGAATAGGCTCCTGGCAATCTACTTTCACGCAGTAGGAGTGAACTGACGAACAGTCGGGATTTGATAACCATAAGCATGGAAGTGAAGATTCTATCTTGGAATTTAATCCCTTCCGTAATTGTGAATTGGTTATTTCCTTGGCAGTAAAAATGCACTGCACAACAGTAAATAGTAGAACGCATGGGAGCATTCACCTTGGTTTTTTCCTGACAGTGAAAACACCCTGCACAATAATAATTGAATAGCATACGTGGAGCTTTCACTTGGGCGTCTTCTCATTTCCTTGGAGTAATAATCCAGTGTCCCTTACCTGTACACATTTAGATCACTTAAAGATTTCAACTATTGGGACATTTCAACAATAATATTTTAATAAGTAGATATGGTATGACTTTCTTATGATTGCCCATATTGTGATTATATATTTTGTCACTTTTTATTAAAACTACTATTATATATATATATATATATATATAAATAAAAGAAGTGTTTAAAATAGTAGTAGGAAATATAACAAAAACCATTGTTTAACAAACAAGCCACATGTGGCAATGTCCCTACTAGATACTAAGGTTTTGTAAAATTGGTGAAGTCTATGCAGTGAAATTGGCACTCACTCATACTTTCGATTGTAGAAACCCAAATTGCGCACTCATACCTTCGATTGTAGAAACTCGAATTGCTATCAGTTTTATTGGATGAGATCTCGGTTAGTTGAGGCTAGAGGAAGTCCTTAGCTCTTGAACAAAAAGTACAAAAAACAAAGAACTGAGGGATCCAATCAGGGATGGTTTTAAGGATGGCAAATTATTTTAAAATGTAGAAACCTTGGCGAATATTACTAATCCTTCATATTTCAACTATAAATGTTTGGCGATATGTTTTTAAAAATATTCAAATTTCTAAGTATTTTATATAGTTTTTATAAAATTTTGGCGATTTTTAAGGTAAAATAATTTTATCCTATAGAATTTGGGCGAACCATTTTTAAAATAACGAATCTCGTTTTTGAAAAAACCATGGCAAATTAGCCCATGAGCGAAATTTAGCCCCTAAAATCATCCCTGGATCCAATCCCAAACCAAATAGGGGCTGTTAGTTTTTAGGCCTTTCCTTAATGCTTGCTCCAAACACACACCAAGCTCTAAAAGCTCTATAACCCAAGCTGCTTCTCAATACACGCTCTAGAGGACAGGCTTCTCCATTACATGAATAGAGATGCTCATACCACTGTGACATACCCAACATATTGCTTGAAGGTCACAATAGGCTGTCCGGGCACCCTGTCGACCATATCACTTTCTGGACCTGATAAGACTTTTAAGAATGTATTGGAATAGTTTTCAGAGTTTACAAGGAAACTTGCATCGGTTAAATATTTATGAGATTGAGGTAAAATCACGGTTCATAAGCACTCACAGTCAGTTAACTCCAGATATATTCTTTAGGACTCAGAGTCAGTTAAGGCAGGTAAGACCACGACTTCACAGAGCCCTTTAAGGGGAAGAAAGAAAAGTATTCCCGAACCTACCTATACTTGGCTAACATATAGTAAATCTATTACTATTATTTGTTATAAGTACATATAATTTTTAAGGACGACATGTAGGGATCTTCCACATGACAAATGTGACAACATCTCTATCATAGTAGGTTGTAGATGCACCTCGCTACTCTCGATGCAATAAAAAAATTCTATCAAAAGAGAGAAGTATTAACAAAGTTTCTAAATGAGATATGGAAGAAAAAAATAATCCAAATCTTTGCAATCAGAATGCACATCATCTCACTAGACAAATTCTACATCAGAATGTACATCATGAGCATTCCTCTATTATTGTTGTCAAATGTTGTTCTTCCTAGTCCCGTTGACTAATGGATTAAGTTGTAGAACAACTTCAAATACCAAGAAAGTGAATCATAAAAAGTAGCTACTACTATACGATAAGCTTGTTGGTACATGAGGAAAATCTTTCATTAGCTGCTAAATGATAGCGAAGCTCCCCTGTCATTTTGACACACCAATTTCAAATCTTGTAGCATTATGAAAACTACCAAGTCACTATAGTTAGCTTGATATATTTCCATGGTAGGTATGACTAAAATATAGATCATGCATCACAAGAAATTTAGTCTCGAATTCCAATCATAAATGGATTATATTTGTTTATTGGCATTCAATAGATTAGAGGCAGAGATCTTGATTTGAATGTATGTGAACACTGAAAAGAGATCAATGGCAAGAAGATACACAAGTAAACTTTGTTTACAACAGGGTCAATGCTTCTACCTAGTCTCTCCATGGCAAGTGGAGTTTATGCTATCCAACTTAACAAGCCAGAATATGGGAACCACACAATATGCTATCAATTAAAACACAAAATTATTGCTCAACCAAGTTTTTACACACGGAAAAGATAAATTTGAACATTGACTGTTGAAACAAATATATTCACCTTGTAGAAACACATTATTTGAACACACGCGGGGATAGTCATATAAAACATGCAATCCGATGAAGACAGTGAAATTTGTACCTGACTGGTTTGACATGGATTGCATTGTTGTTGTTCCTTCCAACATAGCTTCACTGTCAGACTGAGATTGAACTACAACTTGAGTTGATGGTTATTCTAGCTGTTGTGATTGACTTTCTACTTGTTTTATAGCACCCGGAACTCTTCTTGGGTGGTCCATGAATAATGACTTCACAGGAGCACACCATGCAAACTAGGGAAACTGAGTCCCAAACCCATTCCACCATGGCATCCCAGGAACAACATATGATAGATTGGGATGCCCATTAGATTCTCTATTCTCTTTAAATTCAACACCTTGCATGATGAGTTTATTGTTAAATATAATGTAAGCTCAACAGGCTGACTGTACACTGCCAGTTGTACTCTCTTTTCTTGATTTTCTTGAGCCTGTTTAGCTCAACTATTTTCCCTTTTCTACTACTTTTTTCATGTACTTGTTTTGTACTCTTCTTCTTACATTCCTAATATACTGAATATTGTTTTCTGTTATGATCTTTCTCTCTGCATTTCTTTCTTCACAATTTATCATGGTATCAGAGCTACAACAGTAAGCCTTTTCACACAGACTGGAGAGCAACAGGATCCTCACAGCGCAGAGCTTACACAGATCATGAGAGCAAGGGACATAGATTTTTCACAAGGCTTGGGAATCTGTCTGTCATCCTCTCAAAAGATCGTCACAGGTAGCTCCCACGAGGAAGCAAAGCGCTATACGCTCAAAAAGATCTAGGAAGCAGAAAATGTGGAAGGAGAAAGTTTAAAGAATCGTGAACAATTTCAGACTCGTTAAAGATTCACGAAGAAGAGCTGCAGGAGGCAGGAACAATTGAAGAATTCAAAGAATTCAATCAAATTTGTGAAAGATTGCTGCAGAAGGCAGAATCGTTTAAAGAATTTTGGGAAATCTCTCAAATCCGTCAAAGATTGTTGTAGAGAACATAAAAGGTTTAAAGAATTTGTGAAAATCTTTCAATTCATGAAAGATTCACAAATTTATTTCCCCAGGAGAAACTCTTTTCAAGAACAACAAAGAACTTGTGAAAGCAACCAAGAATGAGCAGTCACAGCCGTAAGATCGGACCTGCGAACAAACCTCTGGTGCAACTTGACTGCAGCAAAGACGAGGAGAGTGAAACAACGATGAAAGATTTTCAACCGTCAGATTTGGCGCAGAGGACCGACAGCCGTCGGATCCATGAGAAAGTGCACGAGGCTTAGTCCTCTGGAGCGCACAAGAGAAATTTCGACTTGCGAAAGTCACGAAATCGTTAGGACCATCCATCAAGGAACACATGGTGAGATCTCGGCATTTCACTGACTCGCAGGAAGGAGAGGTCAAAATACTGCGGTGAGAATTCATAAATCACGATACCATGACGCGATCTAAACCATTGGATCGAGAAAGATCGTGAGCTATCGATCTGGCGCTATCACGAAATCGAGAATCGGGAGTTGGACGAGCAAAGGAGACCGCACTCCATACCCCAAAATCCTAAAATCACGAAACATGAAATCCTGAAACGATCGGCAGTCATCCATCTCAGAGGAAAAGTGGCAGTAGATCCAAGTGCCGTCAAAATTTCGGCATTTCGAAGTTCGCAACTTGGAGAACATCATGACAAGAATTCAAGAGTCCCAAAATACCGATACGCGAAATTCTGAAATAATCTGAGTCGTTGATCCTTGAAGCCAATTCGACATTTCGGTAATTCAGAGATCGGGGAATCAAGGAGTCAGAAGAGATCTATATCAGGGTTCGCGAAGTCCCGAAACCCGACATCCGGAAATCCTGAAAGGATCTGGATCGTCAGATCACAGGAAGATCTGTACCATTGAATTGTCCAAAGGGAAATTTCGGCATTTCGTCGGCAGCGCTTTAACATCTAGGCACGTGGTCACATTGAACGGAGACTAAGGGCCAATTCAAGGCCGTTAATCTCTCTTCAGAATTTCGGCGATCGGAAGTTGGAGAAACAAGATTTCGGAGGACTCGTATAACGAAGTCCCGAAGTCAGAATCGTGATGTCAAAACTCACGAAATCTTGAATCGCAGAGTTTCGAAATCACTGCAAAAAATTAGCAGACCCGGTTTAAGCACAAGAGACAGGTAAATATGAAACTAACCAAACATCTTCTTTCTGTTTTGGCTAATTTTTCAAAAAGATGGCCACGTCTAGCAATTTAGGACCAACTCAGGGTCCGATTCTTCTTGGAAAGAACTATGAGTTCTCATCTCTTCGAATGAGATCATTCTTGCAAGCACAAGAGTGTTGGGATCCAGTGGATTTTGGATATGTGGAACCAGATCCAGCATACCTTTCCACCATGACAAACCCGCAGAGAACTATTCATGCAACTCAAATGAACAAAGAAAATAAAGCTAAATTCTGGATTCAAAATTCAGTGGATGACTCGATTTTCTCAAAAATTACAGGCGCTGGTACTTCAAAACAGGTCTGGGACATCCTTAAATCAACCTACAAAGGAAATGATAGGGTCAAAATAGTCAAATTGCAGACCTTGAGGATGCAATTCGAGACTTTAAGAATGACATAGTTTGAAAATGTGGATCAGTTCATGACTAGAGTCATGGGAATCGTGAAACAGATCAGATTGACTGGTGAAGCCATCAATGATCAACGCATTGTTGAGAAAGTCTTCAGAAGTTTACCAAAGAAATTCAAAATGGTTGTTACAGCAATCCTTCAATCCAAGGTTCTATCACGTTTTTCAACAGATGAATTAATCAATTCTCTGGTGACACATGAGACTAGACTGCATCTCACAGATGAGTCAATCTCCAATGCTTTCAAAACACAATTCTCTTTCAACACAGGAAGAGGCAGAGGGAGAAACAGAGGTCACCAAGGTAGAGGGAGTAGTCACAGTAACCCTCACTCCAGTGGAGGACACCGACAAAAACACCCGAATCAACATTTCCAAGGACACAAACAATAGAACCAAAATCAAAATTTCCAGCCTCAAAGAGGGAGAGGGAGAATATCCAATGACAAATCAAGCAAACAATGCTATTATTGCAAAAAGTATGGGCACTATGAATCTAAATGCAGGAAGAAGCAACCAAGTCAGCTCTCAGGCAGAGCA
>SNQJ01S0016969.1:46411-57101 GCA_010110895.2 Picea sitchensis
ATGACAGGTAACAAAGATTTACTTTCATGCATTGATTCTTCAATCTCATTTGATATTACACTTGGAAATGATTCTTTAGCCAAAGTTCAAGGAAAATGAATTGTTCCTATTCTTACTAAACAGAATGTAAAGAAAGACATAAACAATGTTTATCATGTTCCAGATTTGAAACATAATCTACTAAGTGTAAGACAGCTCATTGAACATGGCTATAAGGTACTCTTTGAGGGTGCATCTTGCAAGATATATGAAAAAAAACCCAACAGAAAATTGATTTATGAAATCCACATGACTCATAATAGGATGTTTCCCCTTACCCTCAGAACTGCAAATATGAACCAAACATATGCACAAAGTGCATCCACCCCCAATGAAACTATGGTTTGGCATACAATATTTGGACATCTACCCTTTCAGAGTCTAATTCTTCTTCATAAGCACTTCATGGTCAAAGGTCTTCCTAACTTTAAAGAGAAAATCCCCTCATGTGAGTCTTGCATACTTAGAAAACATAAGAGAACTAGTTTTCGACAGTCATCTAATCAAGCCAAACAACATCTCGAACTTGTTCACACTGACCTATGTGGACCAATGCAAATAGAGTCAATAGGTGGTAGATTTTATTTTCTAACATTCATTGATGATTTCAGCAAAAAATTCTGGATCTATTTTCTCAGACACAAGTCTGAAACTTTTGCAAAATTCAAAGAATTCAAGGTAGAAGATGAAAAGCAGAGTGACAAATATATAAAATCACTCAGGTCAGATGGAGGAGGAGAATACAAATCCAAAGAATTTACAAATTTCTGCAAATCACAAGGCATAATCATGCAAACAACAACCAGGTATACTCCACAACAGAATGGAGTGGCTGAAAGGAAAAATCAGACAATAATAAATATGGCAAGAACACTTCTCAAAGAGAAAAGTTTGTTAAATATTTTTTGGGCTGAAGCAGCAGCATGCTCAGTTTATCTCTTGAATAGATCTCCAACCACAAGTCTAAAGCTGAAAGTCCCTCAAGAAGCATGGAGTCGGACAAAGCTAAATGTTGCACATCTAAGGACATCTGGATGCATAGCATACGCTCACATACCTTCAGAATTAAGAAATGTATCTTCACTGGATATAGTGAGACATCTAAAGCTTACAAGCTTTACAATCCAATCTCAAAGAAATTAATTCTGAGCAGAGATGTAAAATTTCTGGAAAATCAATTATGGAATGAATCAAAAAATCAACAAATGGACAGCCCAAATCCATTGCTGCCAAGTTCTGAAAACGCAGAAAATTTAGAACAGCCATTACCCCAACCTGCTCTTCCAAGATTGCAGGTACAAGGACAACTAGAAAACTCTCAAAATAACTCAACTTCAAGCAGAGACTCATTCTTTTAACCTCCACATCAAAGAACTTGAAGTTTGAGAGAAATCCATCAGCAGTTGGATGATTTTGAACAACAAAATCTTTTTGCATTAATGTCATGTCAACCTACATCTTTTAAAGAAGCAGCTAAGGAGCCACATTGGGTTCAAGCCATGAACCAAGAAATTGATTCTATTGAGAATAACAAGACATGGGATCTTGTTGATTTGCCAAGTCACAAGAAGAGTATTGGTGTCAAGTGGGTTTACAAAACTAAACTCAATGAAAAAGGGCAGATTGAAAAACACAAGGCAAGACTTGTTTCCAAAGGATTCTCACAATAACCTGGTACTGATTATGGTGAAACTTTTGCTCCAATAGCAAGGTTAGACACTGTCAGAACTCTATTTGACATAGCATCCCAACACAAATGGCAAGTATACTAGATGGATGTCAAGTCCGCATTCCTAAATGGTTTCTTAGAATAAGAGGTGTATGTCGATCAGCCACTGGGATTTGAAGTCCAAGAACAACCAGTCAAAGTATATCGGTTGAAGAAAGACTTGTATGGCTTAAAGAAAGCTTCAAGAGCTTGGTATAGTAGAATTGACACTTACCTCATCAAAAGTGGTTTCAACAGAAGCCAAAATGAGCCAACTCTTTACACCAAAACAGATCAGCACGGTAAAATTTTGATTGTATGTTTATATGTTGATGACATGATATATACTGGAAATCTTGAATTAACCAATTTTAAACATGCCATGCAATCTGAGTTTGAGATGACAGAGCTTGGCATCATGAAATATTTTTTGGGGATTGAGGTTGATCAATCAACCAAAGGCATTTTCGTCTGTCAAAAAAAGTATGCAGCAGACATCATCAAAAGATTTCGCATGGAAGAATGCATTCCAACAGAAACCCCTATACCCCTAGGCACAAAATTGAGCAAGAAATATGAAGGCCCTACAGTGGACCCTACTCTGTACAAAAGTTTAGTAGACAGTTTGTTGTATCTTACAACAACTAGGCCTGATATTATGTATGCAGCTAGCCTTGTTTCTAGATTCGTGGAATCCCCCAAAGAATCTCACTGGAAAATGACAAAAAGAATTATGAGATATGTTGTAGGAACTCTCAATTTTGGCCTATGGTACACTAAATCTGATAGTAATCAACTATCTGGTTACATAGATAGTGATTTTGCAGGTAGCCTAGATGACAGGAAAAGCACCTCAGGACATGTTTTTCACCTAGGCACGAACCTGATCTCATGGGCATCAAAGAAGTAGCCAATTGTATCAATATCTTCTACAGAGGCAGAGTATGTCGCTGCTACCTCAACTTCTTGTCAAGCTATGTGTCTGAGAATAATATTGAAAGATATGTCACATACAAAAAATGATCCAACTCCTATTTTTTGTGACAATACTTCAACAATTGCTCTATCCAAAAATCATGTGTTTCACAAGAAAAACAAACACATTGACACACGCTTTCACTTCATCCGTGAGCTCGTCAATAATGGTGATATTGCACTCCAATTCTGTGGTTCTCGAGATCAGCTCGCAGATATCTTCACAAAGCCACTCGGAAAATCTGTTTTTGATTTTCAGAGACAACACTTGGGCATAATTAGTGTTGATGTTTGTAACTGTTGAGTTTAAGAGGGAGTGTTAAATATAATGTAACATCAACAAGATGACTGTACACTGCTAGCTATCTTGGCCAACTGTACTTTCTTTTCTTGATTTGCTTGAGCCTATTTAGCTCAGCTATTTTCCCTTTTTTACTACTTTTTTCATGTACTCGTTTTGTACTCTTCTTCTTACATTCCTAATATACTGAATATTGTTTTCTGTTCTGATCTTTCTCTCTGCATTTCTTGCTTCAAAATTTATCATTTATAACCTTTAGAAATGATCAACACTATTTGTATCAACTCTTCTTCTCTTTGCAAAATTCCTCAACGCTAATTCCAATAGCCAGGCTAGATCAAGCCCTGCCTATAACTCCTTCAGGCACTATTTCTTCACGTAGATACCTTACAATATCAGTTCCACTCTGACTTCCACTGACCCACACCCACACTGTCCCTGTGTCACAGAAATAATTTGAAAACTGAAACTGATAAAATGAGAAGACCATTGGCTGTTAAAAAAAACCTATATAGTGCAAAAAATGTATTGAAAACACACATAAGAGAAAATTGCAATTTATTCAATTGTAAAATACATTAGCATGCAACTACGTAACTGGAGTATTGAAACACGAGAAAGATGTGAGCTCAAACTAGATAAGAAAATCTAACATGACTAGCTAGTAAACACAATGAGAACAAAGAAAGTAGTATATTAAGCTAGTTAAAAAGGGAAAAGATTTTAAGATTTCATGAATAAATATGCTGATAGACATCCTGGAAAAACAAACCATCAGTCAAGGGTGGGTACTTCAGTCGTTCAAGATTTTCAATTTTATTATTGAGACATTTCTCCATTGCTATTAAAAATCATCTGAAATGGTGTATTTCATGTACATAGAATAAAGAGTAAGACTGTTAAGCTTAAAATCTCACGAAGCAAGATGCTCATGCAAAACAACCACCCCTTTGGAAAGCTAACCTTCCAAACCCCATGAGTGAAAGTCCCATTAACTTAGATAAGGCATCAATAAGTCTTGAAACAGTTAGGAAAAGCAAGCATAGAAGATGTTTGCCTTACACCTCAAATTCCATTATGCAGCTTATATTAAAAAAAAAACACCATGGACTATCCTTTTTGTCAACATGCCTATATTAAAGCTTTAGTACTATAGCACATAAGTAATCATTAGAGTTTGGAACATGGATTTAACAATTACTGATTCAGAATTGATGATTTCACAATAGTGAATGCATATTGATATCATTCTCTTTAAGACTCAAGAGCCAAGATGACATTTTTGAAATTTATGAAATCGGACACAATATCGTGCCAGCCCGACGAATCAGCCCTAGAAGATGCAAAACCTTGAAACAACGAAGGTATAACCGGAGAAAGACGAAACACTTGCTAACTCGGATCAAAGAGCATAGTCCTTTCGGTCATTAGAGTACGGTGTAGTGTTCATGATTATATGGCCCGCGCCTGGTAATTATATCTAAAGAATAAAAGAAGAAAAAGGATTTTTTTAAGGTGGTACAGGAATATATATATTGGCCCCGCTCATATATTCTCTGAACAAAGGCCTCCTCTATCGAATTCAGATACAAGCTATGTTTTTCATCTGTCCATGAAGTTTCTGATACTACGGAATTCTCCTAGACCTGGAATAAATGATAAAAAGGATCAATAAAACAGACTACAGTATAATTTATGGCGATTGAATAAATCTCTATGCTCTATAATTTATTACGAGGTTGATATGTTGTTCGGGTTGGCGTTGAATCCTTTGTTGAGCTTGGTTTTGTGTTGATTCTGCCGTGAATGTGAAGGATGCAGAAACTTTATTAACCACACATTCATCATCCTCAAACATGGTGGCCTCACTTTCACTATCGATATAGAACCCTGCGAGGACTTGCTGGTCGGATATTTATATACTGCAAAATTACTAGGCCCTTCTTCATCACTCTCATATTCAGAAGCAGGTATTGTCTGAGAGTTACTAAAAGAAACAATAGACATAGCTACAACAGTTGATCAGACCCAAAACAATCGAGCAATCAGACTTGACTAACAGTAACAATAAAAAGGCAACAGCATACAAGTTAAACAGTGAACGGGGCCCATCTCTTCGCCAGCAGGGATATCATTTCTACACTTAATGAGGTTGTGGGAAAGACATTCATAACTTTCTCGAGTCCTGGCAGCAAGCTGAAGCAGGTGGCAGTAGGAGTAGGAAATGAGTGCACATCGACTGTTGTGTGGTGAGCACAACCTGCAGTGGATAATCATTAACGCCGCCACCCCCTGGCTCCCTACCCGATACAAACTTCAGACCATAAAACTTTAGGTTAAACCTTCTTTTTACACCTTGGAAATCATGCACCCAAATAATGAAAATGCCCCAAATTTAATGTCCCTTCTATGGTATGGACATAATAAAAAGGTTGAGGAATTACTATTTATTGAGTAATATATAAGATTAAATTATATGAATCCATTATGTGAATATAGTAGTCGAAATATTGGGAATGGTTTATAATGGATATACATATTACATCATGTTTCTTCTATAACTAATAGAAAAGGTAAAAGTTTCTCAAATTTGTAATTCTCGATGTCGACTTTGTTGAGCGAAGTGAGCCCTCCTTCGGAGCCTACCTTCCCCAACCTCTTTAACACGTGAGTTAGTCATATTCAAATTTGTAATTCTTAGTCATATTCAAATTTATAATTCTAATTCTCTATATTGAGAGATGAGTGTGCGTAATTGCTTTAATTGTTATGGCTTGATGTTCATTCTTTTTAGAAGGGGATGCCATTGTGGTTTGTTTTACTAAAGAATAAGAGGTGCATTTCATGGTTGTTGACCATCGAAGGTTAATGAAGAAACCTGTAATGGTAGCTTAATTCCACATGTAAAGTGCCTTCCTTCAAGGATCGTTAGCCCTTGACTTTGATATGAATCAAGAGTCTTTTGGACAAACCTATTATTATGGTGTGGGACGAATGATCCCCTTGTAGTTCTTTGATCATAAATGTAAACTATATTAAATTTTTTTTTCTTATCATTTTCATGTTGTGATCCTTTAATCCTAGTGTATGGATAGGTAAGTTGGTATGGGTCCCTCATTCAAATACTTAATTTATTGATCTTCTTAGATCCTTGAATGGATGTATAAGGCAGTTGAGTTCCTTATTTATTTATTGTTGTAATTTATTTCCTTGAGATCCTTAAAAAAATATTTTTTTCAATGGTGTTGAACCCTAAGGTGTTCTTGGCGTAGACCCACCCCTTCCTTCTCTCCTCAAGGCTGCGTGACCTCCCAGTTTAGGATCGTTCAAACACCTGAGTCGAATTGACCCTTCGGTTCCCTGCTGGAACCCAATGCGATTTATCATAGGTCTCTCTTTCTCCAAAGTGCGGGTCATATCAAACCCCGCGAATCTCTTCCTGGCCCTTTGAAGAAACTTGACAGAGACCCTAGTTCTCTATGCTAGGACCTTTCCATCATATGCCTCCGGGCTATGTCCCAGGGCTAAAACTTAAAAGTTGCTTCGGCTTCGAGACTTCGATCTATTCACAACAACCAACTCCTATGTCCCTGAAATCCGAATCGGCGAACTCAATTGGTGCAAGGATGAACATGCCTCGTCACTCCCTTAGAACCATGAATTTGATCTATTCAGACTCCAGCCTTTGGGAGTTTCTTTCTTGTTCTCCTCTGATTTGTTCTGGAGCACCACTTCTTCGAAATGGGAGATCCAATGATCTGGGTTCACTATGCTCTTCGTGACTTCGCGAAGATTGCTCCTTGCTCTTGGAAATTCCTCCAGTGTTATAACTCCCTCATATCTTCCAAAATTTCACCACCTGTTCTCCCTTGACGATGGGAGATTTATCTTTCCTTCGGGACTTCGACAAGTCCTCACTCCTTCAGCTCACTTAACACTTTTCTTCCTGAGACTTAGATTGTTCTCATCCCTTTTCTGCACTCCTTGTAGTAATTCTACGCGCGACTGCGCTAGTCCTTCTAAGCTTTTCTCGGCTCAACCCTTTAAGGTTATCTCTCTTTTACGTCGTTCTGCGAATCTTCTGGTGCCCTCCTGGAAACTTGATGCTCTTCCTCCTCAGCTTGCAAAATGAAATTACTTCTCTTTTTTCACACTCCTTGCGTTCGATCAAGCCTTCAGATGACTCCTCACAACACTTAGTCAACTATTTGCCTAATGCATCCCTTGCACGGGTCTTACTTCAACCTTCCTTGATTCCTTCATGTTTTCTAAGGCAATTCCTTTTTCCCGCTCAATGCACACTTGCAGATTCTTGCTTCCTCAGATTGTTCAACAACCCTGGGGTTTCCTCAATATCTACAACACTCCAGAATGTGTTGGTCCTATGCGCACTATCACTTACTCGATTCCCTCCTGGCAGAGTCCGACAGAGGCTTCAGTAACTCTGGGCTATGCTTCCTCCTATGTAGAATTTATTCCAAGGAATTTAACAACCTTGAAGTTCTCCCTTGAGTTCATGAATCATTATGGTGTGCCCTCTTGGCACTTTCTTCTTTGACTCAGATGAGTTCAGACACACACTCTTTGCGTCGGCTCACAACGTTTCAACCCTCTGTCACGCACTACTTGTACTTAGCCTAAAGAACCAAAAATAATTCAGTGACCTCATAGATAGATGATTCTATCTCTATCCCTGCAGATGAACTCTAACATACACCTACAACAATAATGCACATGAATGACATTCAAAACTAAACATCCATTACACGAAAAATGACAAACAAAAAAATATGTTCTTTTCTATTAATGGTAGAATGCCAATTACAATATGTGAGTCTAGACTACGACTGAGTCTCGACTCTCCACAACCTCCAACCACTTATACTGGGAAACAATACAAATATTTATACAAGAGGGGCTCAATGATCTTCCCTCCAAGCTAAGCTAGTGGTGTCTAATCAACATTCAAAACGCCTGACTAATGAAGTAGATTACAATGATGGAAATTTGATCTGAATTGGATGCAGATCCCTCGTACCATCAACCACTTAATGGAGACCTCATATATATCTTGTGCGAAGGCACAACTTGGATCTTCCATAAGGAAAACATTACTTTCCTTAAACATGATTTATATTTGGAAGGAAAAATGAGAGGGCAACGCCTCTCCCTTCCTTGAATGCGCACCAACGTGGTAACCAACTGGCGCGTGCTAACGTGGAGCAATGGTCCTGCATCAGTTCTCATGGATATTTGCGAGCCTCACCCTTGGGGTTGTAAATTAATATTAATCTACTTATGCTTCACTTAAAGGAGTTGACATTTTGATGGGAGTGTTAATTGGATTATCGTTAATTAAATTTCATTTAAATTCTTACACGATTCCTAAATTAAAGGAGGGTATTGTTGAGACATAATTAAGCAGATGTATGTTACAGAACCTTGAAACCATGGATAATCAATGCCACACCTTAATGAAATTATTGGCATTTTACCTTCAGGATTAGATTAAACTGTTATTTATAGCAAGGTTGCACTTATGCTCGCGTGGCTTATTATTCGGCCTTGTGTGATTAGTTTACTCCATGTGCCATTAAAAATATAATTGATAATTACTTTTCACCATGAAATAAATGTGATGTATGAATGGTGATGTGATTATATTCCCTTGCGCCCATAATTAATGATGTATGATTGATTATCTAATTATTTCACTACTACGCCATGAATTAGGTTGACGTACAATTTTTAAGCAATTCGATTCTCTTGCACCATTAAAATAATTGTTGTGATTGGATTAAAATTGTATTACTCATGTGTCTTGACTTATGGATAGTGATATTGATTGTTGATCTATTGGTTTTTGACTTGATTGTATTAGTGGGATTTATATAGCTCCTTGTTCCTCAGAACAATCGCCATCCTTGAGACCTTAAGTGGTCAAAATAAATTGGATGAATCCTGGGCTTGAGCGTTTCTTATGTTTCTTGGAGGTCCTAACTATGCAAGATAGGTTGGGTGGGCAATTATTTTAATGCTCAGTGACATGGTTGATCATTCAATTGTATATTGCTTCAGTAGATCGTGATGTGTTGATTGTGTTGTTTTTAGTTATGTTGATGCATTGATTGAGTCGTTGTTTAGGTGATGATTTGTGTCTCTTTTAGTTATGTTAATGAAATGATTATGTGTTTCTTTCAGTTACGATGATGTATGTTGTTTTTAAGATGTAACGAATTTAATATCCTAATGCAAAAAAAAAAAAACAACAACAAAATTGAACCATGTACTTCGTGAAGTTGACGTAACGACGAGACGTCACATAACCTGATTTAACGTGAATTATGAAACATTGCAATGTATTATAGTCATACATTTATTTGCATTGTTAAATTAGTAGCTATGACCATCAACGTTCATAGCATAAGTACTAGGGCTACATTATACCCAAGCTTTCTACATTACACTAGTATAACAACTATGTTATAAAACATGTAAACGATGCAACCCTTAGAAACAAGTCAAAAATCCTAGTAGACAAAACTATGACCCTAGGAGGCATAACTATCAACGTCCCAAAGTCTATGCACTAGGTTTATAACATACCCATAATATTACCACCGTACAAAAGTGTAACTAACTATATTGTAAACAAACTATACGATGCATACATTGGAAACAAAGGTAATTACTACGTGAATGCTAACTCTGTCCATCCAAACTAGGATTTAGACACATACAACCCAAAATTAAAATGGATAGAGAATCGATTTGGAGTGGATGCCAAGCCATGCCTAAAACTAGGTTGTTATAGCCTATAGGAAATTAAGTTATGTCATGTCCATTAAAATGGTGACAGACCTACCCAGTACCCTACGACCTGACACTACAGAGAACCTCCCAATGAGGGCTCGCCACTTCAGTCAATTTCACATGGAAAAGGTGTGGGGTGGCGAACCATTCATTCTTACCAACTAACAAGGGGATAGAGGTGCCATTTCATTCCTCATAGTCACCTATTTGGTCTCATTTTCACTTTACCTCTTCCCTGTATGCAACCATTGATTCTGGTAGTGCTCGCCTCTAGTGAGGAATGGGGTAATAGTGCACTGGAAGGGTTCTCCATAAGCATGGGTAAGTAAACCTATCTAGTTCCATGTGTTATCTATGAAAAATCATCCTCTGTGCAAATGTATTCTTTGTGAAAATGTGTTCTCTATGCAACTATATTCTCAGTGCAATGTGTTCTTTGTGCAAAAGTATTCTCTGTGCAAAGGTATTTTCTTTACAGTGCGTTCTATGTTACATTCCTTGTGCTTTATTTTGGTTCAAAGGTGGAGACCATATCTTGTTGCAACTTTGTATTTGTACCCAGGGACACATTTCCACTGTGCTAAATATTGTGTTTTCCTGTTACATTTAATCCATTATTTTTTTATCAAACAATCTTTGTTTCAAGAGATTGGGTCACTATGTTTTCTCCTCTGTTGTCGGTCTCTACTGGTTTCTCCCAGTCAAAACTCATGGTTAGAATCATAGTAAAGCATTTTTGTAACACCCTGTTTCCCCCAGATTGTAAATATAACTGAACTGGCCAAGGACTATGGCAAAACTCATAAGTATGAATATGTGATGTAAATGGACCCGCAGGAAGAGGTCAATAAATG
>SNQJ01S0016969.1:84118-110285 GCA_010110895.2 Picea sitchensis
TTTTTAATCATTAATCAACAAATGATATTTTTTCTAAATCTGATTTTATTGTAATACTTAAATAAAGATTATTTTACTTACATTTGAAAATGTGTCAAAATAATCAATATCATGATTGAACAAGTTTATCTTCTCAATGGTCTCATTAGCTTTAAATTTTGACTTTCATCAATAATTCATATTATTATTTCATTGTTTCTTTCCTTTTTATGTATTTCTAAATTGGAAAATGTGTTTTACTCTTTTAGATATGGTCATATAGACACAATCAACATGATATTTTTTTTTAAATACTATTATTTTTATTTTTAATAGTAGCTTCTTTGTATAATATGGAAATATCTTCCACTCAATGATTATATCATTGAGTGGGGTTTTTCTAAAAAAAAAATTAAACATACTTAAGATGATTATGTAGTATGATGTGACATATCCTACATTATATCAAATTGACATTTCTTGAATTTGGAGATGCTTTAACCTTTTCATTATTCATATTTGAAATTTTATAGTGAATATTTAAGATGATTATGTAGTATGATGATATGATGTGACATATCTTACATTATATCAAATTGACATTTCTTGACTTTGGAGATGCTTTAACCTTTTCATTATTCATATTTGAAATTTTATAGTGAATATTGTTGTAATTCATAAGTATTTACTAAATAGAAATTAATTAATAATATGTTAGATGTAAAAGTTAAAACTTTTTTTTTTAAACTTTTTTTCATATGTTATTGTGTTAAATTTAGATATTATTTTTATTTTTAATAGTAGCTTCTTAGTATAATATCAAAATATCTTCCACTATATCATTGAGTGGGGTTTTTCTAAAAAAATTAAACTTACTTTATAACATTTAAGAATGATTATGTAATATGATAATATGATGTGACATATCCTACATTATATCAAATTAAAATTTCTTTGGAATGGAGACATTTCTTGAATTTGGAGATGCTTTAACCTTTTCATTATTCATATTTGAAATTTCATAGTGACTATTATTGTAATTTATTAGTATTTACTAAATAGAAATTAATTAATAGTATGTTAAATGTAAAAGTTATAACTTTTTGTTTTTACTTTTTTCCATATGTTATTGTGATAAATTTAGATATTATTTTTATTTTTAATAGTAGCTTTAGTATAATATTGAAATATCTTCCACTATATCATTGAGTGGAATTTTTCTAAAAAGAAATTACTTTATGACATTTAAGGATGATTATGTAGTATGATTATATGATGTGACATATCCTACATTATATCAAATTAATTTTTTTTTTGGAATTGAGACATTTCTTGAATTTGGAAATGCTTTAACCTCTTCATTATTCATATTTGAAATTTCATAGTGAGTATTATTGTAATTCATAAGTATTTACTAAATATAAATTAATTAATAGTATGTTAGATGTAAAATTTATAACTTTTTGTTTTTACTTTTTTCCGTTTGTTATTATGATAAATTTAGATATTATTTTTATTTTTAATAGTAGTTTCTTAGTATAATATCGAAATATCTTCCACTATATGATTGAGTAGGGTTTTTCTAAAAAAATTTAAACATACTTTATGACATTTAAGGATGATTATGTAGTATGATGATATGATGTGACATATCTTACATTATATCAAATTAAAATCTCTTTTGGAATTGAGACATTTCTTGAATTTGAAGATGTTTTAACCTTTTCATTATTGATATTTGAAATTTCATAGTGAGTATTATTGTAATTCATAAGTATTTACTAAATAGAAATTAATTAATAGTATGTTAGATGTAAAAGTTATAACTTTTTGTTTTTACTTTTTTCCTATTATGCTAAATTTAGATATTATTTTTATTTTTAATAATAGCTTCTTAATATAATATCAAAATATCTTCCACTATATCATTATTCATATTTGAAATTTCATAGTGAGTATTATTGTAATTCATAAATATTTACTAAATAGAAATTAATTAATAGTATGTTAGATGTAAAAGTTATAACTTTTTGTTTTTACTTTTTTCCATATGTTATTCTGCTAAATTTAGATATTGGATTTTTAATTAAAAAAATTTTTTTATAAAATATAAACATTTCTTTTATAGTTTAAAATAAAGTCTCCACATGTCTAATTTTTAGTAATTTGATTCAATTTAATTTTTAAATGAATCTTTTATCTTTGGTAATTCAATTTTGTATTTTTAAAATAGATTTAACTGTTAGAAACATGTATTTACTCCTTAAAAATGAAAAATTTGAATAAGACGAAATACGATATATATACATTATTGCTTACATAATGGTAGAACCTTAAAATTATTATTATTATTAATTTATTTGAATAACCAATTAATTTAAAAAAAAAAAAATTATTTCATAAAAATTAAAGATTATAAATTAATACATATTTTCATCATCATTTGTAAGTATCAATATAATTATATAAAAAAAAATAGTTTATTTTTTAAATATCTTTACTTTAATTTAGTTGATATTTTCATCGTTTGTAATTATCAATATAATTGTATAAAAAAAAATAGTTTATTTTTTAAATATCTTTACTTTAATTTAGTAGATAATATTTTTTTTTATAATTCATGTAAATTTCATTTTCATTTATAAATAAAAAATGATTAGATATAAAAAAATATTATATTTGATCCCTTAAATTCTTAAAAATTAAAATAAAAAATAATTAGATATAAAAAATATTATATTTGATCCCTTAAATTCTTAAAAAATACTTTCCTGAACAAAGCTCAAGTCTGACATTATAATCAAACCTGGTTTATGAAAATCTCTTAGATAAAAGCAATTAATATTTAAAATTCCATCATCTTTATTTTTACTCTTCCTTTTAACTAAAATTTCCAATCTTTATTTTCACTCTTCCTTTTAACTAAATTTTCATTATCTGTTTTTTTTTATTTTTTTATTATGAATTTTTGTTTAACAATCTGTCCCAAATCGATGCAATTTTAAAAGCTTAAAACCAACCATTGAATATCCCATTGAAATCTTAAAACTAACCATTGAATATCCCACTAATGGAGAAGTTCTGACCCTAGTATCAGAGTTGAAAAAAAAAGACATGACAACAATATTCCAAAACATCACTCGCGTAATTGTCTTTTTCAGAGTGGCGTATGACATCATACAAATTCTAAGTGGCATGCGTCTCCACAATTTTTTAATGTCATTGTGTCTGTCTCCTTGCGCATCAGCACTCTCAACATCATATCCATTCAAATACTCTTTTTAACATAATGCTGAGACCACATAAGTTTTTAATGCCTTTTTTTCTGCCTCCTTGTGCATCTGCGCTCTCAACATCACATCCATCCAAAATATACGCTTTAGTTGGGATATTTATCGTTTACTTGGAATGTGAATGAGAATCCGAAGTCCCAGTCTGGTATTTTTTGGGGGGGCTCGGAGCCGTTGTGTTCTCCATCCTTCAACGCGTGCACGCTGTAGCTCATGAATACCATTCGATAATTCCGGGTGATAGGCAATTGAATCCAGTGGAAAGACGGTTACTTAATGGAGTCTTTCTCTCTGACTTAAATAGATTATTTCTTGTTTACATAGTGTCACCTAAATGGAATCTTTATCTGACCTAAATGGAGATCTCTGACTTAAATAGAGTATTTCTCTCTCCAGCAATGGTGCAGACCCCCCTTCTCCCCAAAGGGCTGCGCGACCTCCTTGTCTTAGGATCTTCAAGAAAATATCTGAGCTGCAACTCCTCGATTTCATGCTGAAACCTCTAAGAAAAATCCACCAGTGCTAGGCGCAAGCCTTTTTCCCTGTGACCACGCCTTGTGACCACATGCCTATCCTCAAAAGGCATTTCGTGATTTCACTTGTCGGGTAATCGTATGTGAGTCAACCCCTGACTCTCCGATTTCCAAAACCCCGAACTTGCGAATTATTTGGGACCAAGTCTACGGTTCACGCCATCCCTCCAACCAACAATTGTGATTAAATCGCGGTTTCACTCTTCGCGAATTTTCACTCTTCTACCTTCGACTCTCCACTATGCGAATCAGAGAAACATTGATCTATCGCCATGTGTCCTACCTCAATCGAACAACCACGATCGTTTCACGATTTTGGATTTCGTGAATTTCACTCTTCTCCTTGCAAATCTTCTTCCTTGAAATTCCAAAAGATCCTTGCGGCTAATCAGTGCGGGAATTTTCCCAGATCTAACAGGTTGAAAGATTTTGGCTCATCCTGGATAAACCTTAACCCTCGATCTTATCCAGTCTTCAAAATTATTTTTTGAAGGATTTCTCCTGCTCAATCCTCCATACTTATTCTTCCTTCGAACTTTCAATTTTTGCGCTCCACCTTTGAACACTTAAACTCTTCAAAACTTAGAAATTTTTCTAATTGTTTCCTCTCGAAGCTTAGAACCACTACTCCTCTTGAGCTTCTGGAAAATGAAACTTAAACCTTGGCCTTGGCGCACACTTTCACTCTTCTTCTTTTTCAAAAGTCTTTCTAATGCCCTCCTAGTATACCCTGCGCTCAAATTCCTGAGCTTTCAAACTTTAAAATAAGTTTTCTTCTACGCGCACTTCTTGTGCTCAATATGCACACTTCGCATACGAAAGTCCCCCGCTATCTCTTCTGAACTTTGAGTTGAAAAAGACTTCTTCACACAAATTCCTTGTGCTCTACATGCACTCCTTGCATAACTTACAGAAGAGAACCAGTTGAAACTTATTCAATTATTCATTCATTCACTATGAACATCATATATTCACAGAATACATATCAACAGTCAAACAGTATCAACACTGTACAATTGAATTAGTTTTGTTTGTTCTATTCATTTCAAAGAAAAAAACATGATTACAATAGCTATCTCCTACAGACACAGAAAAACAGAACAAAAAACTTGTCTAAGGACCCAGCTCCTCCTCGCTCTTCTTTATCCTATCTAAATCCTATCACATTCTACTCTAGCGGTTACCTACATAGCTTGATTACATGTAACATAATGACTAATCAGGGCAATTATCCTACACCTGTAATATATTACAGTCATGTAAAGGATTTACAATTGTTCCGTCATTTCAAACGGTGGCTCGACTTCACATACAACTAAATTAAATTAACGAAATAAATAAATAAATATCTCCACAATGCTACCAAGCTGATTAAAGTCGGTTTTGGCTCCTTCGATGCGTTGAGGTGTCGAATTCACTTTCACCTCCTCTTCCTTTTAATGTGATAACGATGCTCATGCATCATACTCCTCTAGCCAAAATATTCATGGACTCATGTCCATGAGCTTTCGCAGTGTTTTTCAATGCTTCAAAATATCAGGTTCAGTTACCCAACCTGAATCTTCCAATGGGTGATCTTTCCACTTTACCAAATATTCAAGATACATTTTTCTTCTGGTTTTCCTTCCAACTCTCTCTTTTAAAATTTTATCCATATGATGTTTTTCTATTTTAGGCATATGTTTTTCCCACTGAACCTCCTCCTGATTATCTAATTCTCTTGCATCATCTTTGTTATACGAATACAAATCTGCAATGTTGAATATCGGTGATATCTCAACATTGTTTGGCAATTCAATCTCATAAGCATTTGCTGCAAATTTTCTAAGGATTTTGCATGGTCCTATCTTATTCATCTTCAACTTATTATATGTTCCTCTGGGAAACCTTTCCTTCCTCAAATGAGCTAAAACTTCATCGCCCACTTCAAATTGAACTTCCCTTATTTTCTGATCAACTCTGTCCTTATAATTTTGATTACTATCATGTATCTTCCTCTTAACTTGATCATGAAGTCTTTGCATTTATGTAGCAAAATCTTCTGCTCTAGTGCTTCTGAATTCATCTTGTTCTGATTCTCTCAATTCTTCAATCCCTCTCGGTTGTCTTCCATATACTATCTCAAATGGACTTTTTCTGGTGCTTCTATTAACTGAATTGTTAAATGAAAATTCTGTTTGTGCCAGAATCTGATCCCACTTATGACCTTGTTCAGTGACTAAACTCTTTAACAAATTTCCCAGACTCTTGTTCACCACTTCAGTCTATCCGTCTGTCTGAGGGTGATATGTTGAACTAAAAGATAAGTTAGTTCCCAGCCTCTTCCATAGAGTCCTCCAAAAATGTCCTACAAACTTAGTGTCCCTGTCTAAAACTTGCTTCTGGGAAATCCATGTAATCTCACAACTTCTCTGGAAAAAAAATTGGCTATGTGTGTAGCATCATTTGTTTTCTAGCATGGCATGAAATTTGCCATCTTAGAAAATCTATAGACCACAACAAATATGGAATCACTTCCCTTTTGGGTTCTAGGTAATCTCAATACAAAATCCATACTAATTGCATCCCAAGGCCTTTTTGGCTGATACAAACCAGTATTTTGCCTCTTCCCTTTTGCATATTGACAAATCTTACATCGATCTACAAATTTCTTCACATCTGCCCTCATACCTTTCCAATAATACAAACTATTCAAATGCACAAATGTTTTGTCATGATCGAAGTGTCTGGCTAGACCTCCACTATGTTTTTCTTTTAACAAATTATCTTGCATTGAACATCTTGGTATGCACTTTTGGCTTCCTTTAAACAAAAATCCATCCTAGATTAAATATTTTGACCATGAGTTGTTATCCCTCAACAAAGGATTTTCATATGCTTCGTAAGCCTCCTTAAAATATGGATCTTCCTGATACATTTCCTTAAGGTTCTCAAACCCTAATGTCTTCACTGAAAATTCTTGTACAATCACACTCCTTCTACTCAAAGCATCTGCAACTTTATTAGCACTTCCAGAAATATGTTTAATGACAAAAGTAAAATTCTACATAAATTCTACCCACTTAGAATGTCTTTGATTCAACTTCTCTTGCCTAGTAATAAATTCGAAAGCTTGATTATCACTATACAAGACAAACTCTTTTGGAATTAAGTAATGTCTCCATTTTTTCAAAGATTGAATCATTGCATAAAAATCCTTGTCATATGTAGAATATTTCTCCTTAGCGTCATTCAACTTTTCACTAAAATAAGCAACTGGTCTATTATCTTGACTCAAAACTGCTCCAATGGCTATTCCACTTGCATCACACCTCACTTGGAATGTTTTTCCAAAATCTGGTAAAACCAGAAGTGGTTGTTTTGTTATCTTCTTTTTCAACACTCTGAAGTTTTTCTCATCCTCATCTGTCCAATTAAAAGACTTATATTTCTTCTTCACGCTGTCCATCATGGGTACACATATACCACTAAAATTTATGATAATATTTCTATAAAAACTTGCCAAACCATGGAAACTACTCACCTCAAATATGCTCCCGGGTGACGACCATTCTTTGATTTCTCTCACCTTCTCTAGATCCATATTCAATTCATTTGAAGAGATAAAAAACCCAAATATATGAGTTCTTTCTTCATAAAATAACTTTTCTTCAAGTTTATCAACAACTTTTCTTGTTGCAATCTCCTCATCACTGATGTCAAGTGTTGTAAATGTTCTTCCTCTATTTTTCTGAAAACTAATATATCATCCAGATATACAATGACAAATTTACCTGTGGAGTCCTTCATTACTTCATTCATCAACCTTATAAATTTGCTTGGATCATTTTCAATCCAGGTGGCATAACCAACCATTCAAGCAAACCTTCATTTGTCTTGAATGTTGTTTTCCATTCATCTCCCTCTCTCATTATCATCTGATGATATCCACTCTTCAAGTCTATTTTTGAAAAATAGCTTGCTCCACTCAAACAATCCATCAAGTCATCCATCATGGGTAAAGGAAATCTATACCTGATCGTAATCTTGTTGATGGCCCTAGAATTTGTACACATTCTCCATCCCCCATCCTTCTTTGGACTCAATACAGTTAGCACTACACATGGGCTTAGACTTTCCTTGAATAAATCTTTATCCAACAACTCCTGAAATTGCTTCTTAACTTATTCATTCTCTTGAGGTGTCAACCTATATGCTTCTTTATTTGGTAAACTATCTCCTGGAATCAAGTCAATATGGTGGCTAATACTCCTAATGGGTGGTAATGAGTGAGGCAACTCATCCACTACTATGTCAGCAAAATTCTCTAACAATTCTTGGATTTCTTCAGGTAAATCATCCACAGAAGTATTGGTAAGGATAGCTCTCGACTTCCTCACTACAACAAATTGCATTTCTTGACCTTTATTGATCTCCTTTAATATTTCCTTCCCACTTATGAGAAGTATTATTGTGTTGGCTTCTTCCTTTCCTTTCTTCTCTTCTATTGGCAGTAACATGTGATTTCTACCATTTTTCTCCAGAGTATAAGTATTTTTCCTCCCATCGTGAAAGACATTCCTATCAAACTGCCATGGTATCCCCAACAAAATATGACAAACATCCATGAGAATTACATCACACACAATCTCATCTTTATAGCCTCATATTTTAAATTCAACTTTGCATTGTTGACTTACCATCACTTGATGTCCTTTCTGTAACCACGATACTTTATATGGACTTGGTTGTGTAGTTGTCTCCAACTCCAGATTCTCCACCATATCTATTGATACTAAATTATCAGTACTCCTACTGTCTATAATCATCTTACAAACTTTGTCCTTTGTCTTACAAGTAATCCTGAACAACCTCGTTCGCTGAACTGGGTCTTTTATTTATTTCTCTGGATTTAAAAGAACTTTCCTCATCATAAGGTTCTGTACTCTTTCTGCTTCTTTTGCTTTCACATTCTTATTGGCTTTAGAAATTTTTACTTCTCCTCCTCATTCTCTCTTCCTCTCGTGACATTCCCAAGACATGTGTCATGTCTTTCCATAGGCATAACATTTACCTCCACCTCCTCTACCTCTTCCTCTTACTCGAGGAAAATAATTTCTCCCACCAAACAGTCTTCTATAGGAACTTCATCCTCTTTCAAAGTGACCATATGATTTCTCATTCTCATCCTTAGCTTCTGATGCCTTATCATAGACAACTCCCTTACCTTTATTTAAGCCTCTGCTTCTATTTCGTTTACTCTGGTTTCTAGCCAACTTTTCTTATGCCTTCAGTGTAATCTGATAAGCATCTTCCACTTTCCTCACAGTCATCATGTTGATTTCATCCTAAATTTCATACCTCAAACCATTTATATACTTGGCAACTTTTTCATCATCCTTCTCTCTTTGTCCAGTCCTAATATTCAGCCTATAAAATTATTTTGTATACTCTTTCACTATTATACCCCTCTGTCTCAGGTTCTGCAATTTTATGAACAAATCTATTTGGTCCTAGGTATGAATTTATCCTTCAATTTGGCTACCATCCTGTCCCAATTCTTTATATTATGTTTTCCTTTGCTCCTTCTTTCTGCCTGCAGTTCATCCCACCATAGTGCTATGTGTCCCTTTAATCTAGTGACAACATGTCTCACAATATTTCCTTCCTCGACATCTTCATTGTTGAAATACTTATCCAGGGACCTTATCCAGTCCAATAACTCTTCGGCATCCAAGTTACCTTCATACATTGGGACGTCCATCTTTTCTCTATCTCCCAACTTCAAAACAACTTTCAATAAGCGTTATTCGACCGCATCTTCCCCTATAGCTTCTTCAACCTCTATTTATTCTCTCTCTACATCACTGACATATTCAGCGACAGGTGTTCTCCTTTGCATAGATTCCATCGCTTCCAACCTTACGCGAAGTTCTCTCACTTCTCTTCCTACAACACGGTTTGCTATAGGTGGTCCTGTGCATACCCTCGACGGCTTTGCTTCAACTATTCCTAACACATTGAGTTCAAATTCAAATCCTTTTTAGGCTCTGATACCACTTGGTGGAGCCCCCCCTTCTCCCCAAATGGTTGCGAGACCTCCCAGTCTTAGGAACTTCAAGAAAATATCTAAGCTGAAACAACTCCTTGATTTCTTGCTGAAACCTCTAAGAAAAATCCATGAATCTTTACAAAATTTCTCCTGCGTGAACCAGTGCTAGGTGCAATCCTTTTTCCACGTGACCACACCTTGTTACCACACGCCTATCCTCAAAAGGAGTTTCACGATTTCACTTGTCAGGTAATCGTATGTGAGTCAACGCCCAACTCTCTGATTTCTGAAACCGCGAACTTGTGAATTATTCGATACCAGATATACGGTCCACATTATCCCTCCAGCCAACGGCTGTGATTAAATTGTAGTTTTTCTCTTCACAAATTTTCACTCTTCTACCTTTGACTCTCCACTATGGGAATCAACAAAACATTGATCTGTCACCATGTTTCCTACCTCAATCAAACGACCATGATCATTTTGCGATTTTAGATTTTACTAATTTCACTCTACTCTTTGCAAATCTTCTGGTTTGAGAAATTCTGAAAGATCCTCACGGATAATCAGTGCACAACTTCTCCCAGATCTAACGGGTTGAAATATTTTGGCTGCTCCTGGATAAACCTTAACCCTCAATCTTATCCAGTCTTCAAAATTCTTTTCTAAAGTATTTATCCCGCTCAGTCCTCCTTACTTATTCTTCCTTCGAACTTTCAATTTCTGCGCTCCACCTTTGAACACTTCAACTCTTCAAAACTTATAAATTTTTCTAAGTGTTTCCTGTCGAAGTTTAGAACCACTACTCCTCCTAAGATTATGTAAAATGAAACTTAAACCTCGTCCCTTGCACACACTTGCACTCTGCGTCTTTTTCAAAATACTTTCTGATGCCCTCCTGGTATACCCTGCGCTCAACTTCCTGAGATTTCAAACTTTAAAATAAGTTTTCTTCTACATGCACTCCTTATTCTCAATATGCACACTTTGAATACGAAAGACCCCCTCTATCTCTTCTAAACTTTGAGTTGAAAAATACTTCTTCACAAGCACTCCTTGCACTCTTCATGCAATCCTTGCATAACTTACAGAAGACAACTAATTGAAACTTATTCATATATTCATTCATTCACTATGAACATCATGCATTCACATAATACATATCAATAGTAAAACAATATCAACATCATACAATTGAATCAAATTTATCTGTTCTATTCATTTCAAAGAAAAAAACATGATTACAATCGTTATCTCCTACAGACATAGAAAAACACAAGGAAAAACTTGTCTAAGGACCTAGCTCCTCCTCACTCTTCCTCCTCCTGTCTAAATCCTATCACATTCTACTTTGGTGGTTACCTACCTAGCTTGATTACATGTAACCTAATGACTAATCAGGGAAATTATCCTACACGTGTAATATATTACAATGATGTAAATGATTTACAATTGTTTTGTCATTTCAAACGGTGGCTCGAATTCACATACAACTAAATTAAATTAACGAAAAAAAAAGAAAAAGATCTCCACAACGCTACCAAGATGATTAAAGTCATTTTTGGCTCCTTCGATGCATTGAGGTGTCGAATTCACTTTCACCTCTGCTTCCTTTTAATGTGATAGCGATGCTCCTACATCAAGCAAGATTCCATCATGGCCCTATTTCTTCTAGCATGCCGCAACCTGAGTTAAAGAGTCTTAATTATTGTCACTTAATATGTTCGGGTTTAAGAAAATTCCAGTGGTAAGCTCTCTAGGCTGACCACCCCCTTAAGAAAGCATGTTTCTCTCCCTCACTGGAGAAAAATATTCCATTTGTGATCACAAGGATATGAAAGAATAAGTAAAAATAAAAGTGTTACTATATTTATATATACTAACATAGACTTATGGGTAAATGGAAAGAAGTTTGGGCCTAAAAAGTGTAAAATTTCAGACCCCAACCCAGTTTCGGTCTCGCTAATTTTCTAGCCAATGTTTAATGCCCAAACCTAGATTTATAACAACCAATTAAGATCAGCAGAAAATAAATTTCAGAACTGAAACATGAGGATTCTGAACATCGTTTTTAACGCAGAAATAAAAATATCAGCAACACATAAAATCAGAAAAATAACACAGTAATTTTTGGTCTAGCAGCGACCCTGGAAAAACCCATAAGGGGAAAACTAGTAAGAGAGGAAGTTTTTATTATTTGGGAGCTTCAGATAAATTTTGTTACAGCATATTCATCTTTAGAAATTTTAATGACAAACTTATCTCGATAACCGTGCCAATTCTTCACACAGGAAATGATCAAAACTCGTCAAAACTCTTTCTAGAATTTTCTGCAACAAAGTACATGTCTGCTCCTTGATTTTTCTTCCTCCAAATCACTGTACGGATTCCTCAAAATTTGTGCCAACAACAACAACAAATTTTTGGGTTTATTCATGACTGTACGGCCTCCTAGAAAACCATTCCAAACTTTCCATAAATTACACACAACAATCCACCTCGATTTCTGTGCAATAAAGAGGTTGTACGGACTGTAAAAATCCATACTATAAGGACTGTGTACAACTGTTGTTCCTTCCTCTAAATCTGTGCCAAAATTGAACCGTACGGACTGTGTAAATCTGTATTGTACGACCAGTAATAAATGTTGCCTCCTTCCTCAACTTTTGTTCCCAAAAAAAGCTGTATGGACCCTGAAATACGTACTGTACGACCTCCTATGTATGCTGAATCTCTTGCCTCAATTTTTGTGCTAGTTTCCTGCCTTGGAATGCATTCTCTAACTCTCATAAATAGCCTCTTTCCTCAAGCTCGAAAATCTTCTCTTTCTCTCTCTCAAAATGTGTCAACAACAACCCACAATGGGTGCGCCCTCCTTACCCTAATCGACCTCATGAGGGAAGGTGAAGAGTCTCTTCATCCAATGGTGGAGATTAAATAAGATCAACAGTGGAAATAAAATCACTTTATCCACCTATTTTTCATAAGTCTCAAAAAGTCACCTTTTAATTTGCATCTCACAAATTAAATGACTAGGGTCCACATTAGGCACTTTCTCACCCATTAGGTGTCTAGGTGATGAGAAACACTTGCCTAGGTACTTTTTAATTTATTTTTTAACAAAAAGTTGTAAGAGCATGAGGAAGAATCCAATGTCATTTGTTCTCATTGTGCACTCTCCCATTTTTCTCATTGGGCAAATATAGTGGAGCTAGAGAGGAGGAAGAAAAAAAGAATCTTACATTTTTCTTAATTTTAATCCAATTTATTCCAATTTAGTATTTTCCTTCCAATAATCTAAATTAAAAAAAAAAAATCAATTTTGTATTTTAAATAAAAAATGAACCTAATTTACATGTCATGGATTTTAAATTACATCATATATAATACAATGGAACCCAAGAAAATTTAGACACCTTAGAAGAAAACCATGAATATCAAAACCCCACCACCACCACACAATGTAAACACTGAAATTGATGAGGGGTTGGTTATATTACGAACCCTTGAGGAACAATTAAGGGAGACTAGAGAGCCTAGCAAAGTCTCATTGGCCACTTCTTTGGACATCATTGTGCATTTCGTTGTAAAATTGACCTATATTTATGATTATAGAGAAAGAATATACGAGTACTATAACACTGGTTTGGACAGAAACCAAGTCAAAGAACTGGGTATTTCAAAACAACAAATATGGTCTATTTTTAGGGATCATAGAAATGGACAAGAACTACCATTGACTAAGAAATGCATCTCCATTGACTGGTACATCCATCCCCAGATTAGTCAAAACTACATGGATATGTGGTATATGGTTTTTGATAAACCTCCATGCAATAACATGGCCCTTATATTTTTCGAGGAAATTATGAGATGAGTTTATTATGGGTAAGCATGTCAACTACTTTGACATTGGTGACTTCCATGGGGTGGGTCAAGCATCTGCACAGGACCGAGAGAATGCCAGACGTGGACTCGTATTAGGTCCCTATCCCCGTAGACGAAGGCCTGACCCCCCTACCCAAGATCGTCCTATTGTAGAGAGATTACAACAGGGACAACTAGTCATCTCATCATTGACTCGTATCCTAGTTCAACACAATATCTTTGTTGCACTATCTCGACAGGAGGTGTCTGCCAGTGACATTGATAGAGGGGTTGGAGCATCAACATGCACATGAGAGTACAATGACGAGAGGGAACATGGACATAGAATTAGTCCATGTGAACCTCACAGATGCTCAAGCTACAGGCAGATATGCTATTGGCCTATAGAGCCCAAGGGACAACATAGCTTCATGGAGGAGGTTAGTATCTTAACCCTCTCTATGTTCTTCATCATTATATATTTATTTTGTATTTTGTGTATTTATATAGATATTTGATTGTATGTTGTTTTTCAGTTGTTGCATCCCAGAAACATACCCTCTACGCCTGTGGATGCATCAATTCCTAGCCCCACCACTAATGCAATGGTAGACATAACATGGTCATTAGGTGCACCGTACACACAGGTATGCATCATATATGATAGATTCAACATAGTGATTTCTTTATTTTATGACATCCTCAAATTTTGTATATGTTGTCGTGTTTCTATAGGATTTGGCACCAGACAATGTCTGGGATTGGCCATCTGGGATGGACAAGTCACCAACATCACATGTTTCACGTGTAAAGTTAAATATTGTATAATTCTCAAATTGTTTTTTTTTATTTTTTTGAAATTTACTATTGGGTACTAATAGTTCAATTTTATTCATATGTATGTAGGTCGTCGATACATTTTCTTGGTATAGTAGTATTTCACCTCCTGGGCACCTTGGCGTTGATTCTAGGTTACCTTTATCTATGCCTAGGGTGTTGGAATCACATGTACAAAATGTGAGGGTCCATCACAACCCACCTTTCCGCCACCGACCCCCACCACCACTCTCTTCCCCATCGATAGAGACTGCCACATTAGAGGTTGTCTCGGAGAAGGTTGTACAACCTAGTGCTCCATCTTCCAGTGAATCTCCATCAATGCTTGAGATATTCATAGTGAGATAATGCATTGATGATAATTTTTTATGTTTCGTGAATTTGTTTTTACACACATTTGTTTAATTTTCTTGACTTGATCCTTGTAACTGATGCAGGGTGGCATTGCGAAGAGATTGGGGTCATGGAGGACTGTAACACCCTCATGATTGATAGTTTCATATGCGGTGAGTTGTCTTAGGTTAAATTATAAAGTATCATTTTGTGTGTCTATTAATTCATTGATGAAAAAAACTTATAACACTGTTTATTCTTTGTGTAGTCTACAGAGTGTCGAAGCATGCCCAGCCCTAGAACCTCTCGAGGTGCATCCTCGATAAAAAAAATATATATATATATATTTATAGGATGCTTTTGAGGGTGGAGAGGGTGGAAATGGTCAATGATTGACCAACTTCTGTCATTTTATATCTAGGCCATGATACAGATGTTTTTTTATGTCAGGGCACTTGTTGTTGCTTTGTATATTCAGACCGAATTGTCATTTTGTAAAAAAATGTATAATTTAGATGATGTTGATTATATATATATATATATATATATATATATATATATACACACACACACACACACACACATTTCATGGCACATTGTTTTATGAATTTCACTGTTTCTACATTTGATGTTGATCAATATATGAATTTCAAAGTGTATGAATTTTAGGTATATTAATCCCTTGATTTGTTTCTAAAGTGATTATAAATACTTTCATTATGCATTAAGGAATAGATTATGGTGGAAAATATTGTTATGTGTTAAATCCATAACCAATTAATGGTTTTCAAGTAGCATTTGTTGTTAATCAACCATGTATCTCTACATCATCGATAGATCATTCATTCTGAATTATTTCTCTCATTAATATAAATTGTGTATTATTTTATATATGTGCCTCTTGTTATATTTACAATATATCTATGTTATATTATTGTTTCTCTTTCAATATCTATATATATTTTTGTGTTATATCTCCTCTCTCATTTCGTGTCGAAAATAATCTGGACTAGTGGTATCAGAGCAGGCTGGTCTTGATCATTTTTAGTGCATGTCCCCGATGAGGTCTGAGTACAGAAATTTGGGTCTCTAGATTGTTTCTCTTGAGTACAATTGCTCTCGCATGCCCAAGAAACCATCCATGGAGGAAGAAAATAAAAATGAAAGAGCAAAAGATTCTATTAATATGTTGCTTGAGCGAGTTGTCATGCGACAAATGGACAAAATGGCAAAGAATTTTTCCCACATCCTTCAATGCCTCCCGATAAAAACTGACGCATATTCATCAAGTGACCACTTTGGATGCGCCTCACCTTTCAAGGTACAAGTTAATTTTTATATTCCTGTATTTGAAGGACAGATAGATGCAAATGCCCCAGAAAAATGGTTAAATCTGCTAGAAGGTTATTTCTTTGTTCATAATTTCTCTGATAGGGAAAATATCACCTTTGCACTCCTTAAGGATATCCCCCATGTCAAATATTGGTGGGAAATGTACTGGGAGAAAAGTTCCATAGAGGATTTTGGAATATATGAGATCGATCCCACCTAGGATTTTTTTGTGGATGCGGTCAAGGAATAATATTACCTTGTTGGAAAATATGATGACCAGTCCATGAGATGGAACATGCTACGGAAAGAGAGGGGCCAAGAAGTGTTTGATTCCACCAACACCTTCCATACCTTACGCACCAAGATGGGTATCAAAGACTCCAAGTGACATCTAGTTCTGAAATGTTGTGGGGCTCTACACAGATACATCCAAACTGAAATGGATTTTTTGGACATCTCATCACTGGGTGCTACTTATTGATATGTTGTTAAAATTGAGCAGAAATTTAAGCACCAGAACAAGCGGGAGTTCGGGTATGCAAATCAACAACAACCAAAGTATGGTGAATATGGCCCTAACAACCAACCTTTAGGAAACAAGTCCAAGCCACAGGAAAAGAAGGGTAACGAAAAGATGAAGAAGGACACTAGAAAATGGTGCGATTTCCATAAAATCCTCTGGCACAACATCAATGAATGTCGCTCAAAACTGTCATTGGTGGTTGAAATCAAAGACAAGGATTCAAACCCTGATTCAGAATATGATTTAGAAAATATTGATAGAAGAAAAATCATCGACACAGATCCCACTGCTATTTTTGTGACCACAACAATTCAACCAAAAGAACCAACAGATCCTGACCTCAGACCAAGCACCTTCTATCCAACGAAAGAAGGTCGAAAAGATTGTAAAAAAGCACAAATATTCCTTCTTCACACAGTCATCTCATGTATCTATATTGGTTAAAAATTTCCAACCCTTCCATCCATAGGTTTGTGACAACCTTCAACAAGCTATGTCGTGCAACTTCTTCAACAAGGCAAGGAGCTCATCAAGACGCAGATTCAACAAACGCTTTCCCCTCTCCCTCGGGAAGTCAACACAATGGAGGCCATTTATTCCTAAGGAGGTAGGATTTATCCAAGTGTATATCGTTGACCACCCACCTATTCCAACTGGCTCAAAACAATTTTCTGGCAACTTACTAGTTTTAGCAGTTTTTCGGTTCCTAAATTTTGGGGGTCATTTTGAGGGCTTAAATGAATATTTTTTGCGATCGATCACCTTAATGATAGATGAAAACTTTAATTGAGCCCCAAAAATTAATATCCTTTATGATACCTTTCCAACGATCTATCGTGCATCCAAAACGAAGATCGTATGCCAAAGTTACGCCTCTGGAAAGTTGACACACCAAACTACCCAAAACGTGGTTCACAAAGTTGTTGGATTTTCATCTTCTGGGGTTAGGGTTTTGGATTTTATTTATGTTAAAAATGCCTTGGAGCCTCATTGTAACGATCATGTTCTTGTGAATGCGAGTAGCTGTCACATTCTTCTCAGAGATAAGATGCCACCATTCTAGCGAGTCTTTCACTCTGCATTTCTACAGTTTTGTACATTTCACTCATTAATAGAAATTGTGTATTAATGTATATATGTTCCTATTGTTATATATCCTATATATCTCTGTTATATTATTTCCTCTCTTTCAATATCTCTGTATATTTCTGTTTTATATCTCCTCTCTTATTTCGTGCCGAAAATAATCTGGATCAAGGACCTTCTTCACCACAATGTTTTACTCTCGTTGCTTCTCTAATTTCATCGATTTTGTAATTAGCTCCAAGAAAATACTCCATAATTTGGTCATCAACAAATTTTTTTCTTGATGAGATATTGTTTGGATTTCTCTCTAATGAACTCTTTACGCTTTGCTTCTGGTGATGGAGGAGAAACAATAACAACATCTATTCCACTAGAAATTGGATTTCCCTCTTCTGAAAACCTACTCTTTGACATATGTAAATTTGATTTTTCTCTTTCTTCTTCTACCTTTTCGATCGGTTTCTTTTTTCTCGAGGACTTTCTTTCTTGAATCTAGTGGTTCCCCATGTTTAAAGATAAAAATTGGCTTCCAAACACTCACTAAAAATTTGTCTTTGTAATATGTAATAAGGAACAACCAAGTGGAGAAATTTCTTTTTGTATTACAAAATATGATACATCTAATAATTCCAATTTCAATTCTAATTTCACTTGGACAAATTTGTCTTCCAATTCCAAAAATATACAAACAACAATTCCAATTGCACTTGGACAATTTTTTCTTCCAATTCCAAGAAGACACAAGAAGATACAAACAAGAATTCTATTTTCACTTAGACAAATTTGTCTTCCAATTACAAGTAGACACAAGAATATACAAACAAAAATTCCAATTGCACTTGGACAAATTTGTCTTCCAATTCCAAGAAGACAAAACAAGATACAAACAACAAATTTGTCTTCCAATTCCAAGAATACAAAACAAGATACAAACAACAATTCCAATTGCACTTGGACAAAGTTGTCTTCCAATTCTAAGAAGACACAAGTATATACAAACAACAATTCCAAATGCACTTGACAAACTTTTCTTCCAAATTTTCCTACAATGGTATAGCAATAGCACAAAAGTCTCTATGAATCTAACAAGAACACTAAAGTAAGTAAAACTTGTCTCTGTGAGATGTTTTTGTCTGAAGTTTTCATATATTTTTGTCAGCCATGAAATAGATGAGGTGGGGTGTGCTTGGTACCAAAAAATTCCCAACAGGAACGTGAACGTGTTCCTATAACACGTGCGCACTAAAGTGCATGCAGGTTCTAGGAACACGTGTGTGCTCCTACTGAGCATAAACAACCAACAACTACAACTCAATTAAGTCATAGGAGCGTGTGCACGCTCTTAATGAAACATATATAGCATTTAATATACACCAAACATCTTTAAGAACAAATATGTATAGTAGTATGGGGACAACTATGGCCTCAGGGGTTAGGATTGAAAGTTTTTTCAAGGATAGAGTAATGATTAGAGAACCAAGATGTGAGTGATGTGGGTGCAAGGGTTGTACACAAGGTATATGCATAGGGCACTTAGGGATCGATTGTAGAGAGGATTAAGGATTGAGTATAAGTTATTCCTAGGATTATATGGAGCTAGGGGGGTCCATGTCATGGTCTACGTCAAGCTCTAAGTCAACGTCTAAATCTATCTCTAGCTCTATGTCGTGGTCTAGGTCATATTCTATGTCAAGATCTGGGTCATCGTCTAAATCAAACTCTAGCTCTATGTCATTGTCTATGTCATGATCTACTTAATGGTAATTGTATAGATATAGGTCATGCTCCAGTTCATTCCATGTCTAGGTTTAGGTCTAGTTATTGACATATCTATGTCAAGGCCATTTCTTTCCTTGTAATGTAGGGAGGAGATATGCAGAGAGAGGAAGAAAGAGACTATGAGAGGGGGAGAGGGGAAGAAAAATACAGTGAGGTACAGGGATATGGGGGGAAAAGAGTGAGAGAGTGAGAGTATGGGGGGTCTATGCCATGGTCTATGTCAAGCTCTAAGTCATGCTCTAACTCCAGATCTAGTTCTATGTCTTGGTATAGGTCATCGTCTATGTCAAGATCTAGGTCATCATCTAAATCTAGCTCTAGCGCTATGTTGTGGTATAGGTTTATGTCATGGTCTACATCATGGTCATCGTATAGGTCTAGGTCATGCTCTAGGTCTTACCATGTCTAAGTATTTCTATGTCTTGGTTTAGGTCTTGGTCTTGACATGTCTAGGTCAAGGCCATTTCTTTTCTTGCGATATAGGGAGGGGGGATGCAGAGAGAGGAAGAAAGATAGTGTAAGAGGGGGAGAGCAGAAGAAAAAGAGAGTGAGAGACAAAGAGATATATAGGGGGGTAGAGAGTGAGAGAGTGAGAGTAAGGAGGGAAAAATAGGGAAGGAGGGTTAGAAATATGAAAAGAGAGAAAATTGGGGAGAGCAGGTGAGAGAGGGGGATACAGGGAGTGAGAGAGAGGGGGTTATATGCAAGAGGTAAAGATAGAATGGGATAGAGATGGATTGTTAAAGAGTGTGATAGGATGGGAGAGGAATAAAAAGAGGGGGGTTTAGAGAGAGAAAGGTGGGAAAGAGAGTGAGACTGAGACTAACAAAAGAGAGAGAGCGAAAGAGGTGGTATATGTAGGAGACAAAGAGGGTAGAGATAGTGGGAGGGAGGGATAAAGGGAAAGAGAAAGGAGGAGAGAGACACACAAAGAGAGGAGGAGACTTGGAGGGAGAGAGAGAGAGAGAGGGGGCAGGGGAGGAGGGGAGGGAGGAAGGAGGAGGGGGAGAAATAGATGGATGGAGAGAGGGAGAGAGTCAAAGAGGTGGGATATAGAGAGGGATTAAAACATAGATTGTGAAAAAAAATATCGAATCAACTATAAGATTATGCTTATATCAAAATAAAAAAGAAGAATCAACGTACCATAATGATCATTAAATCATGTGAGATCATTATTAAATCGTAGGTGAATGGTCATATCCATAAAATATCATTATAAAATAAAAGGTATAGGCATACTTGATGCAGGAGCATCACCAACTCATCAAGGAGCATCGCCCAAGACAAACGAGCCAGCATGGAAGACAATGAGCAGCTGGATAAGTCCAACCGAAACTTTTTTGAATTTCCATTTAAGATGATGCGCCAATGTATAAAGGCACCATTTATGAAAGCGCCTTTGTATATTGTATCAGACCTCGAGCCATACGCTCTTGTCTGAAGTAGATAAGGAGTCATTTAATCTAGTTAATGCTAGTAGATAGGAATTTAAGTCTAGATTTGATAGTTTAGAGTTCGAGAGGGAAACGGATATAGACACCCTCATTGTACATTGTAACATTATTCATTCAGAACAGGAGCAAGAAGAGAAGAGCAGGAAGAGAATTGTATGAAGAACACCCATGTACATATATTGAATTAATAGAAGAGAGCTTTGATTCAATCTCATGGTTTGTGTTGCTTTCTCTGTGTGTTAATGTTATCCTCATAAATGTTTGCTTTCCTGTCATGAATTTGCTTTTATATGTTGTGTATGTGATTTCATGAATGAACATAAGTCTAAAAGGATGAGTGAATGAGTTTCAATTGTTTCTCTAAGTGAGCCAGAGAATTCCTGCAAGGAGTGCAGTCGAATCGTCCGCAAGGAGTGCGTTGACAAAAGGGTTCGCTTAGGGGTAGCTTTGTTCTCATTTCCTCGAGAGTGCAAGTAGGCACAGTGCCGTGAAAGGAGTGTGCAGGCCAAGCGAGGTCTCAGAGTTGCGATTCTGAACAAAGTATTGAAAGACTGCTGCTGCAGGAGTGCGTAGAGTCAAGTGACTTCAACACTTAGACGTTGTTGAAGATTTGCCGCAAAGAGTGCGCGCAAAAAGTTCTCTGAAGGAATTGCAAAGTCGAGAACAAGCTCAGGAGGAATAGGCCTTGAATTCACTGAAGGATAAGTGCAGGGAGTGTTGTTGAAACCCTGAGAGAAGCATCACAGGTTGGCGAGAGGGTAACAAGTCTTCGCGGAGGAAGCATTTGATTCATCTCGCAGGAAGCAAGTAAGGTTAGAGTGGACGGTTGAAATCCTCTCGGAGGTTTCGCAAAGTTCTGTGAGCCGTCGATCCGAGGCAGAGGGAGCTGTTGGATCTGCACGTAACATCGTTGATCGGAGATTCGCGAGGTGAAGTCCCAAGTTGGTGCAACCAATATTGCGATAGCGCGAGGAGCGATATTCTGATAGGCTCAGAACCGTCAATCATGAGGGATGCGTGTCAGGAGATCCTGAGGAGTCAGGGATCGGAGAATCGGGGTTTGCAAGAGCAGAGGAAACTTGCAGCTTGAAATCGCGAAGCGCGATATCCCGACGGAGGGGTCGTGTGGGCCACAGTTGAGCTAGTGGAAGACAGGTGGCGTGGTTTATCGGGGATCGGGAAAAGGTAAGTCCCGAATCCTTTTGCACCAGGATTCGCGATCCCGCGAATTCCGAATTTCCGATAGAAGGGAAGAAGGTGGAGAAGTCAAATCCACACGTGTATCGGGGAGTCGACACATCGGGGTTCGAAGTTTGGAGAATCCATTTGTTAACATTGTGAGTAGCGATTTCCCGATAGGGAGAACTCCGATAATGGAAGGGGATAAAGTCAACGATTGACCCATATCGGGTTTCGGGGAATCGTGAGGCATAAGGTACGTGAACATAGAATTCGTGAAATCGCCAATTTCGATTTCCCGACCGTTAAGGGAGATCATTGAAGAGTGTTGTGGGTGAAGAATTCCCGACAGGGAATTAGAAGAACATCTTGAGTTCTTCGGGCCAAGGAGAAAGAAGGTCCTGAGGAGAGCGGTCGTGCCGCGAGGAGTGCGGTCGGCTACATTAAGTGGTATCAGAGCGGGATTGAATCTTTGTTTTTATAGCAGAGAGAGAGAATTCACCATGCCACCCAGAAGAGAGAGACAGTCACCTGATCCAGAAGACAGGGAGGTGAGAAGAAGAGGCAGACCGGCAGGGAATCCAGAAATGGAAAGACAGATGAGAGACCTTCGAGCAAGACTAGAATATATGGAGGCAGCGCAGAGACGCATAGCCAATGCAGGAGATATGAGCGAATCTGAAGGCGAAGTTGAAGCTGAACAACACAAAGAAGTTGCAGCCGAAGATGCAGCGAATGAACGACTAATTAAAGCTATTGCCAGGATAGGTGCGAAAGCAAAGATGGACATTCCATTCTATGAGGGGAATCTGGATGCAGAAGAGCTACTAGATTGGATCCGAGCTCTTGACACCTATTTCTATTATGAGGATATCAAAGAGGATAAAAAAGTTAGGCATGTTGTCACAAGATTGAAAGGACATGCATCATTGTGGTGGGACGAGCTACAAGTTGACAGACGCTGCAAAGGCAAGCAGAAGATCAAAAGCTGGGATCGAATGATCGCGAAGATGAAAGCGAAGTTCATCCCGAGAGATTATCAAATCACACTGTTCAGGAGGATGCAGAGCCCGAGACAGAAGTTGTTGACAGTGAAGGAATACACTGAGGAATTCTATCGACTGAACATCAGAGCAGGTCATTGGGAGAGCGATGATGAGAAGGTTGCTAGATATCTGAATGGTCTGAGATACGACATTCAAGATGAACTAAGCATGGTTACCATCAGGACGGTGGAGGATGCTTATCATATGGCTCTGAAAGCCGAAGAGAAGTTGAGCCGTAAGCAAGGTCAGCGAGGGCACGGCAGAAGTCAACCCAGAGGCAAGGCAGTTGCCCAGGAGAAATACCAGAAGCCCAAAGAGGAATGGAAGAAACCTTAGGGTAAGGTTGAAAGAGGTGGAACCTCACAGCGAGGACAGCCACATGTTGAATAGAGAGGGAAACATACAGAGTAGAGTGGAGGATATGCTGATGGCAATACTTTTCCTCATACCAGAGGTAGAGGAAGAGGAAGAGGTGGAGTAATCACATGCTTCACATGTGGAAAGAATGGGCATAAGTCATTTGAGTGTCCAGAAAAAAAGAAGGATAGTGGAGAATCTCACATCGTCGAGGCACAGAGGCGAGATGCTGAAGCAGAGGACGCAGAAGACGGAATCTCACTTCTGATGCGAAAATTTCTCTTAACACCCAAGAAGGAAGTGGAGGACTCAGCTCAGAGGACTAGACTGTTCAGAACCACATGCATGACCAAGGACAGAAAGTGCAAGGTTATTGTGGATAGCGGAAGCACAGATAATCTCGTCTCGACCGAGATGGTGGAAAAGCTGGAGCTGGAGACAACTGATCACCCGGGTCCATACAAAGTTTCATGGATACAGAAGGGACATTAGGTGAGTGTCACTAAATAGTGCTTAGTTGGCATCAAGATAGGAGGATATAATGATAAAATACTATGTGATGGCATTCCCATGGATGTATGTCATTTATTGCTGGGTAGACCATGGAAATATGACAGAAATGTGGTTCATGATGGGAGAATGAACACTTATACCTTGGAGAAGGATGGCAAGACACACAGGTTGCTTCTGATAAATTATAAGGAAGTGAAGCCGGAAGTAAGAAACACAATACTTCTCATGAGTGGGAAGGAACTTCTTACAGAAATGGAGAAGAAAGAAGATCCACAATTCTTTGTGGTCAGAAAACCGAGGATTCTTTTGACTAGCACAAGAGTGGATGATTTGCCAGATGAGATTCAAGAACTGCTGGAAGAGTTCGCTGATATCATAGTGGACGAATTACTTCATTCGTTGCCACCGATGAGAAGTGTGAGTCACCACATTGATCTCATACCAGGGGCTAGTTTTCCGAACAAAGCTGCGTACAGGTTGACACCGCAGGAGAACGAGGAGGTCAAGAACCAGGTCCGGGATTTGTTGGGCAAAGGATTGGTCAGGGAAAGCCTGAGTCCATGTGTTGTTCCGACAATACTAAGTCCGAAGAAAGATGGAGGTTGGAGAATGTGCACCGACTCCAGAGCGATCAACAAAATTACCATCAGGTACAGGTTTCCACTGCCGAGAATGGATGATCTCATGGATTGCCTGAGTGGGGCAAATTATTTTTCGAAGATTGATCTGAAGAGCGGATATCACCAGATTCGCATGAGGGAAGGTGATGAATGGAAGACATCATTCAAGACAAATGAAGGTTTGTATGAATGGTTAGTCATGCCGTTTGGATTGAAAAATGCGTCGAGCACATTCATGAGGCTGATGAATGAAGTCCTGAGGGAATTCATCGGGAAATTTGTCGTCGTATATCTGGATGATATACTGATCTTCAGTAAGACCAAGGCTGAACACTTGAAGCATTTGGCCATTGTGATGAGGAAGCTACAGCAAGAGAATTTGTTGATCAACATGAAGAAGTCCTCATTTATGAAGATAGAGCTCATTTACCTGGGTTTTGTCATATCGGCAAATGAATTGAAAATAGATCCGAGTAAAGTGGAAGTGATCAAGAATTGGCCATCACCAAGAAATGTTTTCGAGGTGAGGAGTTTCCATGGTTTGGCTAGTTTCTACTGAAAGTTCATCAGTAATTTCAGTGGAATTAGCACAACAATGATGGACACGGTGAAGAAACGATATAAGTCTTTTCATTGGACAACAGAGGCTGAGAAGAGCTTCAATCTATTGAAGAAGAAGATAACGGAACGACCAGTGTTGGTGTTGCCGGACTTCATGAAGACATTTCAGGTGAAATGTGATGCAAGAGGATATGCCGTAGGAGGGGTCTTGAGTCAGGAAGACAGACCAGTTGCATATTTTAGTGAGAAGCTGGATGAAGCAAAGTTGAAATACTCCACGTATGACAAAGAATTTTATGCTATCATACAAGCATTGAAGAAGTGGAGGCATTACTTGATCCCAAAAGAATTTGTATTGTACAGTGATAATCATGCATTATAGTTTGTGAGTCAACAAGAGAAGTTGAATCAGAAACATGCAAAATGGGTAGAGTATATGCAGAATTTCACGTTTGTGATTAAGCATATTGCAGGGACTGCTAACAAAGTGGCTGATGCTTTGAGCAGGAAATGTTTGTTGTTGCAGGAGTTCCGAGTCAAAACATTGGGGTTTGAAAATATCAGGGACATGTATGCAGGAGATGCAGATTTTGGAGAGGCGTATGAAGCAGCTGAGAATCCAGTTCTCAGAGATAGAAGCCCGTGGATGGATTATATGATCCAGGAGGGATTGTTATTCAAAGGCAATCAACTGTGTATTCCAAATTTCTCCATGAGGGAGAACTTGTTGAAGGAGAAACACAGTGGTGGATTAGCAGGACACTTTGGCCATGATAAAACATTCGCAAAGCTGAGTGAATCATATTTTTGGCCAGGCATGCGAGCAGAGGTCAAGCGGTTTGTT
>SNQJ01S0016969.1:120823-140491 GCA_010110895.2 Picea sitchensis
CTGAAATTGAGACAAAATTCTTCTTGGGCTTGGGAGTTCCAGAGTCATATCGAGGTGTGGAGACAATCATTTTTGGGTAATTCGACGCCACGAATCCAGTGGTGTTGTTTGTTTTATGATCTAAGAATTATTTATGCAATTTGATTTTAGAATGAGGTATACTTATGTATTTTGCCAAATTATTTTGTTGAGTTAATGAAAGAGCCTAACTATTTGAGAGCAGGACCCAGAGACATATTCCACCAGGGAAAAATCCATTATCAAGTTTTTGTGTTCAGATATGATGCTTATGTCTCTTCATTTTTGAGCTTTTCCTTCATTAATGGTGCACTTTAATTTATGTTCATTTAATGCAATTATTTATAAGTCATGATGAAAATATCTCAGATCATGTTGGTATCAGAGTAGTAGTCTTTGAATTGAATTGTTGAGTGTGAATGATTACTAGGGCCAAGCATAAGCAGGGTCAAGGAACTCTTAATACTTTCAATCCTGAAGTTGGCCATGCATCCTGAAAGAAGAAAATGGTAGAAGAAGACAAGCATTATGAACAAGAGAAAAACTTTTACATGGTATTTTATCGCAGGTCAGAAGAGGATGAAGAAGAAAGGGAAGAAAAAGGAAGCACATGCAGATGATGATGCTTCGGTAAACCAAGGGGCTAGAGGAGATCCTCCTGAGCCTCCATCTTCATCTTCGATTTCTAGTTCTTCTTCCTTTGAGAATTCTCATCATTCTCATCATTCTATCCATAAAGTCTCTTTTAAGAATCCATTATTAAATCTTGATGTAAAATTTTCTTTACCTATGTTTAATGGAGATGCTAATCCTGAAAAGCTAGATAATTGGATTCGATAGGTTGAAGTGTATTTCCGTGTCCAACATATTGATGAAGAAGAAGTTAAGTCACAATTGGCTTCTCTTCGGTTGGAAGGCACCACTCTCGTATGGTGGGAGAGCAAGCTTCAAGAAATAATTAAGTGTGGTAATATTCTTTCCTCGTGGTAGGAATTTAAATCAGTGATAAGGAATCAATTTTATCCATTAGGGTATTTACATAAAGCAATGATGGACTGAAAAACTTTAAGGAAAAGTAAAGGTCAAACTGTACAAAGTTTCATAGAATAATTTAGGAAGAAATATCTTGCATTAAATATTCCTTTGGATTATTATGAAACTTTAATGAAGTATATTGGCACACTTCACAGTTATATTCGTCATAATTTTCTCTTGTTTAACCCCACTAGTATTGACAAGGTTTGTGTGCAAGCCACTCACCTTGAGAACAAGGTGAAACATGTTCAAGAAGATACCACGAAGAAACCTTCCAATCTCCCACATAAAACTTTTAAGAAGTTTAAAAGGAACGACAAGAAGACCACCACACTGACGAGAGAAGGAGTAAATCTATCTTGTGCTCGTTTCAAGAAAAACGGTCACAATGAAGAACATTGTTGGAAACTGCATCTAGAAAAGAAACTGAAACAGTTCGGTGGAAACGGGAAGACAAAAATCGTTGCTATAGTGCAACATAATATCTTGGTTCTGATTCAGGAGATGAAGGAAAGATCACAATGGTTGCAGTACAAGGTAAAGATTCCCTTCATGCTAGTTCAAGTTCCAATAATTAATCTCATGTTGATGAACAAAAGAGGAGTGAATTATTTCACATAAGAGTTGTATCTAAACACACTAAGATAGATACATTATTTTATCTGGTTTCCTAAGTAAACTTAATATCTGAAGCACTTGTCAAGAATATGGGTCTTGAAACAAAACCACATCTGAAGCCGTATCCTCTTGGTTGGGTATGCAATAAAGAAAAATTTAATGTCACCAAACAATGTAGGGTCATATTTTTTATTGCTTCAAAGTTGATTGATGAAGTGGATTTGGATGTTGTACCACTTGATCTATATGGCATAGTATTGGGAAGTCCTTATATTTATGATAGAAAATCAGTCTTATTTCGTCATCAGAACAAATACCACCTTACTAAAGGGGGATTGGAATATATTGTTAGAGCTCACAACATGAGGGTAAATACAACACTTGTTAGTGCAGGGAAAATGAAAAGACTCATAAACACTAATAAGAGATATGTACTCATAGTCGTCAAAGAGAAATATGTCTGGACATATGACGCTTTCCAAGCGTGTGATCCACCTCATAAGATGGAATTAATTGATATTGTTTCTAAGTATGATGATATTTTTCAGGAACCAAATGGATTACCTCCTAAGAGGGAAATCCAACATGAGATACATTTTCAGAAGGATTCTCTTGTTCCTAATGTGGGCATGTACATGATGTCAGTTGTGGAGATGAAAGAGATCAAGAAGAAGGTATAGGGCTTATTGGATAAATGGGTCATCAGGCCCAGTTCATCTCCTTGTGTTTTTCCGATCGTGATGGTGCCAAAGAAGGATCACACATGGAAAATGTGTGTTGATTAATGGGCCTTAAATAAAATCACGATGAAAAATATATACCCTCTTCCTCGTATATATGATTTACTTGATCAATTGAAGAATGTTATTTATTTCACTAAGTTGGAATTCCACAGTGGATATCATCAAATCAGGGTTGCAGAACGTGATGCATGGAAAACTTCCTTTAAAACCAAACATGGATTGTTTGAGTGGTTAGTTATGTCATTTGGGATTTGTAATGCCCCAAAAAATTTCATGCGTGTGATGAATGATGTATTCAGGCCTTTCCTAGATGACTTTGTGATTGTATATTTAGACAACATTCTTATTTTTAGTGGGACTTGGGATGAACATATAAGGCATGTAAAGAAATTATTGGATACTTTGCAAAGGGAAAATTTGTATGTAAAATTGTCTAAATGTGAATTTGACAATACTTCACTTGTGTACTTAGGTCATATTGTAGGGGGAGGACAATTAAAAATTGATCCTTCCAAAATTAATGTAATTGTAAATTGTCCTGAGCCAAAAAGTGTAACCGAAGTTCGAAGCTTCTTAGGTGCAGTCCAGTATTGGAGGAGGTTCATTTCCAAATTATCCTTTATATCATCTCTTTTTCATGCCTTAACCAGTGTGAAGAACAATTTTCAGTGGGAAGGAAAGCAACAAAAAGCTTTTGACACTTTGAAGGAGAATATCAGTATTGCACCATTATTAGCACTATCAAATCTTCAAGAACCTTTTGAGATCGAGATAGATGCCAATAGATACGCCATGGGTGTAGTATTGATGCAATATCGTAAGCCTATATGTTACCACTCTGAAACTTTAAACCAAGTTGTTGTTAACTATCCTACCTATGATAAAGAGTTGTATGCATTAGTCCAGATCATAAAGAAATGGAAGCACTAATTGTTAGGGAAGGAAACAATCATACATACAGATCACCAACCCTTACAGTATCTCCAAGAACATACCAAATTGTAACAATCTCGACACTACAGATGGATGGGTTTTCTACAACAATTTCATTTGGTAATACAATACAAAAAGGGTACAAGTAACAAGGTAGTTGATATGATTTCTAGACCTCCTATTGTTGCTTCTAATATTTTGAATAATACTTCTTTATCTCATGATAGCTATGTAGAACAATATGTCGTCTATGAAGATTTTCAAGAAGTATTTGAGAAGCTAATCCTTGTTGCACAGGTAGAGAACTATTGTCTGCAGGGAAAACTACTCTACCGTCTTGGAAATATATGTATTCCCACAAGTGAATGAGTCCATGTAATATGAGAAGATCACACTTCTCTTGTGTCTGGGAATTTTGGGGTAGGAAAAACTATNTGTTTATGGCCTCAAATGAATGAAATTGTAACTAAATATGTAAAGGGGTGTGTGATGTTCTCTACTTGTAATCCCACTAATAGAAAAATGGGGCTATACTCACCACTTCATGTTCCATCCCATCCATGGGAAATTGTCTCCATGGATTTTTTAGGGGGTTTACGACCAATGACCAAAGGGGGTCATGGATATTTGTATGTTGTATTGGATAGGTTCAACAAGATGTATATCTTGATTCCATGTAAAAAGAATATCACTGCTGAGTAGACTTATACTCTCTTCTTTCAATATGTTTGGGTTCACTTTGGGTTACCCACATCCATTTTCTCGGATCGAGATACTCTATTCCTTGGGGACTTTTGGACTAGCTTGTGGAGACTGATGGACACCAAATTGAAGAGGAGCATTGCTTTCCATCCATAGATCGACGGACATACAGAGGTGATAAATCAAATAGTGGTAATTTTTCTTTGAGGCTACTGCAGCAACCATCCCAAGTTATGAGATGAAAATATACCCTATGCACAACATGCGTACAACTGAGATTTATATTCGTCCACTCAAAGTTCACCTTTTGAGACATGTTTTGGGGACCTACTAAAGGTTCCTTTGGAATTGATGTATGGGAGAGATGTCGATGTGAATGAAGAAGGAACAGAGGATAGAGCTTGCAATTTCATCCAGAGGATCTAACAGATACACCAAGAAGTCAGGGACCAATTGTAGAAAATTCAAGAACAATATAAAGCTCGACATGAAAGGAATAGGGTTGATCATCAGTTCCAGGTTGGAAACTGGCTATGGATTCACATCATCAAGGAGATATTGAAGAGTGAAAGAAAGAAACTCAAGCCCATTCATTATGGACCCTTCACTATCTTGCAGAAAAGTGGAACCAATGCTTTTCGTCTCGATCTTCCAAACTTACATGCAAATGTACTCAATTGTGAACATCGAGAACTTGAAACGTTTTTAGCCTCCCATGATCATGGATCAAGATGAGGAAGTTTCAATACTGTCAGTTGATGAATTTGCACCTAAGTACTTGGATGATTTACAAGAATATATCATCATGGACAGAAGGACAAGGACTTCACACATGGGTGATCTTGATTATCATCGAGTAGGCTTAAAAGGAACACATCCAATAAAGGAAAAATGGATAGAGAAGGACAAAGTGAGGGGACTCTTCCCTCACTTACCTGTTGATTGATGAAATATTTTAGTGGTCCAAAAATCTCTTAGTGGGAAGGCGTGATCCAAAAAGGATCCAAAGAAGGATAAGACCAAATCATAACTCATAGAGGCAACTCAGGATGCTCAGAATGGCTTCAGCAGATAGAGAAAGGGAAAAAATTCAAAGTTCCCAAAACTTAGTGGAAATGACATGATCAAGAATAACACGTTGCAATATTTCTATCGGTGCAAATGAATCGTTAAACAAAGTTACATATTGAGAGTTATTCGCAGTCAAAGTTTGGTCAACCTAGCCCAATCAATAGGGAATAAGTTAGCATCCGTACAGATGATGTCAACAACCATACAATACAATTGGAAGGATCAGGAAGGTGACACGTTGCATGTTGATGTCATCATGATGATGGGGAAGCATAGAGGCTGCCACGTGTCATCCAGTTTTGGTATTTTTGGATCGATCTGTGGACCAATCAGATCGTGCCACATGGCATCCATATAGTTCGTACAACTGATGTGGTTGTTGTCATGGTGTGATGAATTGGCATATGGAAGCATGGACCAGTGAGGGGCCTCCACATGGCCCAATCATAGGTTTCCATGTGGAAGGCGAGAAAATCCCAAGGACAACCCGTGAATGAATATTTGGAAGAAAATTGTTTGGTGGGTCCGTCAAATCTAGCAGACCACGCCAAACCTAGACACGGTTTTAAATCATTGGAGAAGGTTCTAGAGCCACTGCTAAACTAGTGAAACGGAAATGTGTGTGTATATATATATATATATAATCCCAAAAGGAGAGTAGGCGGGGTTTGACCCCGGGACCTCCTCCCACAACACCTTAACACATCCTCCCTAACCAATATGTTGCGGATTCCACATTGTAAACAATGCCTAAATAATTTCTTAAATGATTCATTCGCCCAGCCACAGGGGGAGGCACGCAGACCGTACGACCATCCAGACATGCATTTCGATGCAAGTATAGTCATAATTGCAGGTTGCAAAGAGTATGGAAATCGAGACTAAATTCTTCTTGGGCCTGGGAGTTCTAAAGTCAGATCGAGGCATGGAGATAACCATTTTTGGGTAATTCGACACCACAAATTTAGTGGTGTTGTCTGTTTTTTGATATGAGCATTATTTTTGCAACTTGATTTTAGAATGAGGTATACTTATGTGTTTTTCCAAATTCTTTTGCTGAGTTGATGAAAGAGCCTACTCATTTGAGAGTAAGACCCAGAGATGTATTCCACTAGGGACGAACTCCATTATCACATTTTTGTGTTCAGATCTGATGCTTATGTCTCTTAATTTTTTAGCTTCTCCTTCTTTAATGGTGCACTTTAATTTAAGCTCATTTAATGCAATTATTTATAAGTCACGATGAAAATATCTTGAATCAATCCATCATGAGTGCACCCTCATTTGAAACTTATAAGGAACTCATTTCAATCACATGTGTAGGATCACCAACATAATGTTGCAAAACAAATACACGAAAAGCACCATGCATACACCTCAAAGAATCAGGTAAGGCTAATCGATAAGCCACATGTCCTCTCTTTTCCACAACTTCGAAAGGTCCCACAAACCTAGGAGAGAGTTTATCACCAATTAAAAACTTAATCGAACTCTTGTGCGACTTCATCCGCAAGAAAAATCTGTCGCCAAATTCATAGTTTTAGTCAATGCGATGCACATTAGCATAACTCTTATGTCAATATTGCAGCTCTTTAATCCTTTGTATTATCGATTTCATTTGTTCTTCCATTTATTGGATCACTTATGGACCTACTAGGACCCTATCCTCGAGTCAATCCCAAGTCAATGATGTCCGACATGGTCACCCGCAGAGAACTCAAATGGTGCCATATTAATGGTACTTTGATAACTGTTGTTGTACATAAACTCTACCGGTGGCAAGAATTCTTCCCAATGTTTATGTTGTTTCATTACATACATATGGAACATATCTTCTAAGATTTGGGTCATTCATTCTGGCTTCCCATCCGTCTCAAGGTGATATGATATACTAAAGTTCAGTTGTGTCCCCAAGGCCTCTTGGAAACTGGTCCAAAAATGTTCGATAAACACCAATCCTCTATTGAATATGATCCTTTTTGGCATGTCATGCAATATCACAATCTTGTTGAAAAAAACTATTGTTATGTCTGGTGCCTCATACGTTGTATGCACAAGAATAAAATTTGCACTCCTCGTCAGAGTGTGAACTACACTGAAAATCTAGTCGTGCCTCCTTGCCGTCAGTGACATTCCAACAATAAAATCCATCGAAATTACCTCCCATTTCGATTATGGAATAGCGTGTGGATATAGTAATCCGACCGGATGTCTATTCTCAACCTTCACTTACTGACATTCTAAACATATTGCCACGTATTTAACTATATCCAACTTCATTCCTTTCTAGAATAATAAAGGCTTGAGGTTTGCCCTCATCTTCGTGACTCCCGAATGAGCCATGTACACTGATCTATGAGCTTCTCTTAAGATCAAGATTCTCAATTTGTCATTAGGCGATACATAAATCTGGTTATTATACCTCATCAATCCGTCGTTGCCCAATGTATAACCTTCAAACTTTGGTACCCTCATGGTGTCCGATATTTTCCTTAACGTCTCTATACCAGTCATCGTCGAACTGTATAGTTAGAATCTTTTCTTGAAGATTCATTTGAAGAGGTATCACTGAAAATATGTGTGGTCTCCGACTCAATGCATTTTCCACTCTATTCACTATTCCTTTTATGTAAGTAATCTCAAAATTGTATTCGCTAAGAAATTATGACCAATGCCTTTGTCACACGCTCAAGTCACTCTACGTAAGTATGTGCTCCAATCCACAATTATTTGTTTTTAGTTTGAATTTTCGTCCAATCAGATAGTGTCTCCACACTCTCAAGGAATACAAAATGGAAAATAACTCAAAATCATGTGTTTTGTAGTTCTCCTCATGCTTTCTTAATTTCCTTGAGATGCAAGCGATCAGTCAACCATATTGCATCAAGATTTTGCCTAAGCCTTCCTTGGATGCATCTGTGCATACCAATAATTCCTTGTCCATGTCGAGGACTTTTAGTATTGGTGTTTTCGTCAACAAACCCTAGAGCCCTTGAACTAATTCCGCGCACTTCTAGTTCCATATGCACTTTTTTTTTTCTTCTGCAATTTCGTGATCAGATTTGCTATATTCAAAAAATCTTCGATGAATCGTCAGTAATATCCAGATAAACCCATAAAGATGCATAATTACGGTACATTTTTTAGCGTAGGCGATTCCATAATAGCCTATACCTTCGTTGTATCCATAATGATGCCTCCGTCAGAGATAAAATTCCCTAAGTAATGAATCCTCGATTGATAAAAAAAGAATTTCAACAGTTTCCTGTATAATGTTTTTTCTCATAAACACTGTAGTACCAAATGAAAATGTTCGTCATGTTCTTCCATCATTCGAGAATATATAAATATGTCATCAATTAATACTTGAACAAAATTTTCCAAGTATTCGTGGAACACCCCATTCATCAATCTCATGAATACCCCCGATTGTTTGTCAGTCCAAATGGTAAACTTGTAGTTTTTGAACCTCGTCTTGAAAGCGGTCTTAGGAATGTCTTCCTATTTAATTCGTAAATGGTGATAACTCGATCTCAAGTTGATATTTGAAAACACCATCATGCCTCTCATTTGATCAAACACATTGTATATTCTTAGCAACAAATATTGGTTCTTGATCGTCGCCTTGTTCAATTGACGGTAGTCAATGCAAAGTCTCCACGACCCATCCTTATTTCTTATGAAAATAGCAGGAGCACCCCAAGGTGACATACTTGGACTTATAATTCCTAGGTCTAACAACTCCTTCAGATGCATTTTCAACTCCTGTAACTTAGGTGTTGACATCCAATAAGGTGTTCTTTCTATAGGTTTAGTTCCAGTTTTCAAGTCGATTGTAAACTCCAACTCTCTTTCGGGTTGCAAACCTGGTAACTCTTCTCGAAACACGTCAACAAACTCTCGTACGACCATAAGGTTTTCTAATCCTTCCACCATGCCCTTTTAATTCAACGCTAAGATTTCATATAGCTTGCATCCTTTGTGCATGCTCTTCTGTAGTTGTAGGGAAGAAATGAACCTCAGAGACACTCCCTGCTTTATTCTTACAATCACTCTTCTTTGTCCCTCATCATCAGTCAAACTTAATTGTTTCGTCTTACAGTTGAGAAACACATCATGTGATTCCAACCAGTTCATATCGATCATTATGCTTTAAGATCCTAAGGTCATGACATATAGATTGGACTTCATAACAAAATATCCCAAGTCAATGTTAGAGTTCGTAACCTTTCCTACAACGTTTTTTGGGCACCTGAAGCAATTTCTATGTGTCTAAACTCATCTTGCTTGAATGCCTTTACCTTAATTCTTTTTAGCGCTACACTAGAAATAACGATCTCTATAACACATGGATCTATCAAAATACTAAAGTTTTGGTCGACGATAGTACCTGACGTCTTGAGCAGAGTGGACTAGTGCTCAGCCTAACAGTTATTCACCACTACATGAATCTTGTGGGGCTTGCCCAAATCTCCAACTGACCTGACTTCTCTAGCCCTCTCAAATAGACAATATCGTTGGTAAGGTGACTCTCCACATTTCCAAAATCTGGTCTTTGGTCCAAACTCCTGGTACCCAAAGTAGTAGTTGTTTTCCTACAGCCTGAAATCATGGTTTGTTTTATTGAATAGGCCTAAACTATTATTGTTGCGGGCGATTCTACTTCTGATGTGATGGTCCTCTGTAAGGAGTACTCTACTGAGGATCTAGTCATAATGGTGTCGTGAGCGTGGATTCTCTCGATGCATATCGATACCTTGATGTATGTCTAGTTGGTGTCTGATGCTACTGCACACCTAATGTTGTTTTTCTAGTTAGTCTTGCAGGAGTCCTTCCCTGACCCCCANNTCAGCTATGAGGGCCTTCTGGACTGCGACATGCAACGTCTGTAGAATTAGGATCCTCGCCTTCGCACGAATGTTGAAGTTAAGGTCGAAAACAAAATTGTTTAGCTTTAGATTCTCTGTGTTGAGGTGTGGAGAATACCTAAGAAACTCCATGAATCGGGACTCATACTCTGACATCATACAACCACCCTGTTGTAATGAGTTAAACTCATTGAGCTGGAGCTCAATGAATTCCTTTGACAAATACTTCTCTTGGAACCATTCCTTGAACAATGTCCATGACACGTCTTCGACGACCATGTTCAGTTGAGGTAGGAGATTCTTCCACCATAGAAGAGCGCTCCCATTCAATTGAAATACCTCCATGTGGACTTTCATGTTGGAGGTGTAGTTGCAAAGTGTGAAGCACGTCGCCATGTTCTCCAACCAAGCCTTGACAAATGAGCCATCTATGGCACCCATTAACTTAGGAAACTTAACCTTCTCGAGTTCTATGTGAATGACACCACTACCAATTGAAGCATGTTGTGGACCTTCATTGGGTACAGGAACCCTGAACTCATCTTTATTTAGTTGGTTAATCAATGCCTTTGACATCCTCTAAAAGGACCTCATCAAACCAACCACATCCCCCACAACAATCTGCTCATGTCTAATGACTTGTTGTTCTCCTTGGGGTTTAGACCCCTCTTGCATGGATTCTACTGGAGGCATCGTGTCTCTGTCTCTAGCACCATGTCGTCTACCTCCATGGGGTCCTCTAACCCTGATTACCTGCATGGACAACTTTCAATTTCAATTAGCGATAATTTATTAATCAAGTGTCTAATACATTGGAAGGCACAATGATCCCAAGTTGTGGGGTTGAACCTTCTCTAACACCATATGTAACAGACCCTTCGTTATGACAACAAATAGCGATGTACAAAGGTGAATGAATTTTTTTTTTTTTTTTGCATAAGGAAATTAAAATCGTCAAAAGATAATTAATATCCTCTCCATCAACACATCATCATAATCAATAACGACACAAATCCAACAAATTAACATAAATAATAGCAACATAGGTCAAGACATCACAATCAACTGAAGAAAAATACCATAAATTATCAACCATGTCACTGAATAATAAAAGAACTACCTTCCCAACCTATCCTGCATGGTTAGGACCTCTAGGACACATAAGCAATGCTCAAGCCCATGATTCATCCGATTTATTTTGACCACTTAAGGTCTTAGGTCTGACAATTGTTCTGAGGATCAAGGAGGTGTCTAAATCTCTTATTCGACACAACTCATAACTCCAGTCTAGCTTATCGGTCAACCATCAACATTATTACATGGTGCAAGAGAAATACAACTACTAAGAAACCATACATCAACTTTTTCATGGCGCAAGAGAATCTAATTTCTACAACAATCACGCATCAACATAATTAATGGTGCATGAGAAATCTAGTTACTAAAACAATCATATATCAACATTATTTTCATGACGCAAGGGTTATCGTCAACTTCATTTTCATGGCGCATGAGTAAGAAAACTCCTAACTAATCACACATCAACAATAATTCATGACACAAGATTGATCATCAACTTATTTTCATGACACAAGAGTAAACAAACTCCTAACCAATCACACATCAACATTTAATTCATTTGGCAAGAGTGATTATCGAGTTTATTTTCATGGTGGAAAAGTGATCATCAATTTTAATTCCATGTTGCAAAAGTAATTATCAATTTTATTTCCATGACGCAAAAGTAACCAAATTACATAATCAAAATGAAAAATTGGTAATCTAACATGGAGGTAGAGTAGAGGCAATCAAAGGGTACAAATTAGTATTTATTACATGAATGAATAGATAGCTCAACGTGACTCATTATCCTAAATATGGACTATGTTTACGTGTTCAAACATTTTCATAATGTCAAACAATTTGGAACATACAGAAGCAAATTTACATAATGAAAGAATGTGAAAATATGAGATTAGAGAAATATATGTACCTATAACCCTTTTTCTTCCTAATGACTAGTATTTGGTCCAAATGGTATTCCAACCAAACAATTGTAATAAATAACCCAAACAAATTTTAAATGTAAATGCAATTTTAAGGTAATATTCTAGCCTCAAATATACATATGAGAAAGTTTAGTTCTTGCTTGTAAGAGATTTTAATATTGAAATTCTATCTATTCCATAAGTTTTGCACATTGTGGGTTTGTATCGTCCATACTAAAAACATCATGCGTGTAATGGATATGGACAGGGCATTAACGCAAATCATTGAGGATCAGAATTGAAGGAAACATGGCCAGTTCTCAAGGTTTTGGAAAAAAACGAAGTACACCTGCCCATGCCGGTTACCAGGCATTGTCCTCATATCAGTAAAAGACGAAGGAGTACTTAGCATACCCGGATTATGTCCAGACTGAGCGATGGGAAGGGCGCATTGCAAGCCCGAATACCATATGTAAGTGTGCAAGGAGAGGGCACCTTGGCCAATCAATTTCAGTCAAGGAAAAGAGTAAAGGGAGGGCGCAATAGCTGGCCCGAATTATGTCAAGTAGGAAACAATGAGAGGGTACACAGGCCACCCAAATTTCTGTCATGGACGAGCGAGAGTGGGCACACTTGGCAAGCCCTAAATCTGTCACGACTTGAGCAACGGGAGAGCGCACCAAGCCACCCAAATCTCTGTCATGGATGAGCAAAGAACGAGCGCACTTGGCAGCCCGATTTTCTTTCAATGGAAGGAGTTAGGAAAGGCGCACTCATCGGTTCGAGCTATGTCCAGTGGATGAGAGCAGCAATGGCAGTCCAAGCCATTCGATTTCTGTCCGAGAGGGGGATAGGAATGGCGCACTACCACTTCTACAACTGGGACCTTCATCAAAAATGGATGACGGAATATGCAACACCGTCGTGGCTAAGGCATGGGTTCAGTAGCACGACTACCTCAAGGTTTTTCGATAGATATTAATCCAAGAGGACACGACTTTCAGAGATATAATACCACAAGGTGCAAGTTTTTCCTAAACTCTTCACTAAAAGTCGTCATTACTATTCAATCAATTAATCTACTTCATTAATCTAGAACCATATTACCTAGATCCACACATGAAGAATATAATAATAACATTACAGTTAGGTCCATTACATGTAATTATTTTCTCAATAAATCAAAAGAGAAGAAGTTGTAGACCAAGCTTGAATTAAAAGTAAGTCGCACAAAATATAGCATGTGATACAGGTATAGCAACAATCTGGCGAAGAATTGAGATTCCATTTTAACTAAATTTTCCATTCCTCCAACAATATTCCAATTGAATCATTATATAGAATCCAATTCATCCACAATGGAAATGTCCATAATAATTTAAAACGAAAGTTCATTAAACAAGAAAGGAACAAACTTATTCATAAATACAATAATCAAATTGAAGCAAGAAGTTGATCTTCAACCTTGAACTGACTCTAGTCCTTCTTGCTCTAGCATGTTAATCCGATAATTCACCGGTACCTCCGAGCCAATGTTAGGGGTACTCTTCTTCTCCATTAGCCCCATCCCCCACATACAACCATAAATCCTATTCCTTCCAACTTTTCTCACAAGGTAGAGCCACCACTCTCTCCCAAGCTAGGTATCCCAACTCTCACAAGTAAAACTAGTAAAAAATAATTCAGCAAAAACTTACCCATAACCAATGTCATGCATTTCTGTCCATTTGTTTTATAGAAATTCTTCATCACACATCCTCACTTGCACAATTAATTTTCTTTTTAATTAAATAATTTAGAATTATTTCCCCCTTACACTTGATATACTGTCCCCCAAGTTGCACAAGTAATTCCACAATTTATTTTAATAAAAGTAAATTTTTCTCACCCTTCCTAAAAGAACTCCTTAAATCACTCCTAGTTGTCTCTTTATTCCCCTTATTTTCAATTAATGAATGACGCCGTGCTAAATTTGAGTTGAGTTAAAATAATATTTTTTTTTAGTTAGACTAGTGTTAACTAGATTTTATATTCCTTTCTATGCGTACACATTCTCTAGTCTTTGTTTCTTTCTTATTTAAAAAAATCCATTTTTATATTTTCTTACACATATGTGCCTTAAATCAAATCATTAGGATTACTTATTTTACTTAATTCTTGCATTTATTTACCACACTCCCCTTTTGATTTAGTTATTAATTTCAATTTATCCTCTTTACAAAACTTAGACTCGGGTTTAATTAAATTTTAGTTGAAAATGATTTGACTCTTAGGGATTCATCATTAATAATTTACTTATTAATTAATTATTTTAAATAAGAGAATGTTAAATAACTTTATCATTTTCTAGGCCAACTAGATTTGTTGACTGAAGTTTCTTTTTAAATCACGTGACGTGGGCCCCTTCAAGATGCATTCTCATGCATCCAAGGGCACCACTTGCCTTTTGACTGGTTTCATAGTTTTTCAACCACTGGAGTCAACACTCCATTCGAGCGAACTTGTGAGAGACTAAGGGATTTTAAGGAATAAGGACCATGCCTTATTGTGCGCCCCTTAGAAATATGCATGAGCGACTATCTGAGTCTACCATCATGACACCGTGGATCTCTCAATCTAGGACCTAGAATTCGAGCCATGATGGGTGTGCTAGTAGGCTTTGAAAAATACTCTGCCACACCTCTCCCTCAATATCTGGTCTATATTCAGAGCCCCTTGACTCCTTATGTGAGTTAGATTAACAAGCAATCGTCATCCTGCATCCATCAACGAAACATTGTCAATGATCCATATACAAAATCATTCTATAAACGATCATATGTCACATATGCATAAATGAAATACTCAAACCAATACAATCCACTCCCTCACTCAATCCAGAATCCAAGGAGGTCCATTGATGCCCTTGGCATCAACAATCCATCAAGTTTCCTGTACACTTAGGGAAACTCATCAATAACATCTGTCCATACACATATAACACATAAAATAAAAATCATGATCCATCAACATCATCATAAGAATCCATAAGAGAAATAAATAACCATGTACTATAACTAGATCACTTGCACGCAAGTGTCCTCAAAGAATAAATAAATAACATGTGCTCGCAAGAGAGGAATGTTACAAGAGGAAACCAAAAAGGAAGGAGAAAATATCAATAGTAGATTTGATAGTGAGATGAGTGTATGGGTGCAATTAATGGAACAAACATTGGGAATGGTGCTTAAAAGGGACGATGGGGAGGCATTGAGAACCATTGATTGGGAGCGATGTAAGGCAACGAGCACCATTGAGTTGAAGGAGAAGGAATTAGTGAAAATATGTGGAATAGATTTGAAAATAATGGAAGAAAGGATACATAATGGAGTAGATGTAGAGAAGTATGGAGTCATGAAATTGAACGAAGTGTTGTGGATGTTAGCAATGGAGATTGGAAAAGTAGAATGACTAGTTTGTAGATTTTGTTCACTTAACTTTTGATTCAAATGTTCAAAAATTTCCAACCAAGAGATTTTGATGTAGGGATATATTGGGGGTTTGGTGATCATGCACACCCAAAACAAATTATTTTAGTTATGTGTTTTATTTCCATTTATTTCCAATTCTTCAATAGCAAAATGTAACGTCCCCTATGTTACCACAAAAAATAGCGATGTATATATATATATATATATATATTGCAATAGATGTTTAAATTGTCCCAACATAATTAATAGCATCACAAGCGACTCAACATCATAACTAATAACGACACAAAATCAATGCATTAACATAGTTAATAGCAACACATAATCAACACATCATCATAATAAACAACGACAAAAATCAACACGTCACGATCAACTGAAGAAAAATACTAATAATTGATCAACCATGTCACTAAATATTATAGGAAACTACCCACCCAATTGTATGGTTAGGACCTCCAAGACACATAAGCAATGCTCAAGACCAGGATTCATCCGATTGATTTTGGCCACTTAAGGTCTCATGACTGACGACTATTATGAGGAACAAGGAGGTATATAAATCCCATCAATCCAACATAACCGCAATTCAGACTAGATCATCAATCTCACGTAATCATCAATTATTCATGGCACAATAAGATATTCTACTATACTTATCATTTTTCAAGAAACAATAAATGTAAATGAGAAAATGACATTTTTAAGAATACTAATTTAAGAAAATAAATACAATCTTTAATCGCATGTAACTTAACTATACATCTTATTTTTTATATCTTCTAGGTATATGTAAGCAAAGGATGTAATTACAAATTCATTATTTTTTATATCTTCTAGGTATATGTAAGCAAAGGATGTAATTACAAATTCATTATGGGAACCCATAAAAAAAAATCCATCTTATTTAAGAAATACATTAAATTTTAACAACACATTTCACATTAAGTATCCATTATGTAAACCTAATAAAACCATTCATAATAATAATAGACTAAGCAATCAACTTCCTTATATATCCCAAAGGGGAAGAACTTAGATGAAATAAAATCATAATTTTATAATAAGGATTCAACTACTTTATGTATTCATTAATAAAGTCTATGAGGAATTCAATCCTAATAAGAATAAAACAAGGATTCAACTACTTAGCATCTCTTTAAGGACTATAAAATTTATTAATAAACAAATCAACATTCATTGTTGCACATCCATGTTAAAGGTCTTTAGAAGGGGCCAATCTTTTAAGGAAGGTAAGGTTTCAATCTACTTTTCTACACTTTTTAAAGAAGACCCAACTTATCCATCAATAAAAAGAACATATATATTATAATATAAAATCAATACAACTCTAAAGGAAAACCAATTCTATATTAACACATACAAGAACTAGACTAGCCTTAATAAGATTTAGCTAGGATTTTCGTTTCCATTCAAGAGTTATGAGAAGATCGAATCTTCTTGGCACCATGCATACGAACTCAAGCTCTCATATAATGCATAACCATTAAATTTATTAGAAGGGACCAACATCACATTACACACAAAAGAGACTTACACCCTACATTAATCCATAAAGAAATCTAAATGGTCGCATCAACATGAAATATATCAATATTCAACCCTTATCTTTTAAAATCCAATCCACGGAACCCATGACATCAACTAGTATTTAGAAAGAGTTTCACACGTTATTGCATGCCTTGTATATAAGGAGAGTGAGGAGATTGGTCCACTTTCCAGGGTGGAAGAATAACTTGAATTAATAACTAAGATTTAAGATTGGAAACTCCATACCAGAAATCAAGGTTTAAAAATATAAATAAACCTGCAAATGACAGTCACACGACAACATTCTCACAAAAGAAATAAGAGGAAAGCGCACCGAACAAACCTGGATTCTGTTAATGGAGTGAGCGATGAGGAAGGGCGCACCGAGCAAAGCGCGATTATGCCAATGGAGTGAGCAATGATGAAGGGAGCACTGAGCAAGCCCAATTTCGGTCAATGGATTGAGCGATGAGAAAGGGCACACCAAGCAAACCCGATTCTGTCAATGGAATGAGAAATGAGTAAGGGTGCACTGAGCAAGTCCTATTTATGTCAATGGAATGAGCAACGAGGAAGGGCGCACTAAGCAAGCGTGATTTCTGTCAATGGAATGAGCCATGAGGAGGGGCATACTGAACAAGCCTGATGTCTTTCAATGGAATGAGAAATGAGGAAGGGCGCACTGAGAAAGCCCTATTTCTATAAATGGAATTAGAAATGAGGAAGGGAACACTGCGAAAGCTTTATTTCTGTCAATGGAGTGAGCAACGAGGAAGGTAACACCGAGAAATCCTGATTTCTGTCAATGGAATGAGCAGTGATGAAGGGCGCACTGAGAAAGCCTGATTTCTGTCAATGGATTGAGTGATGAGTAAGGGCACACTAGGCAAGCTCAATTTTTGTCAATGAAATGAGAAATAAGGAACGGCGCATTGAGCAATCCCGATTTCTGTCAAGGGATTGAGTGATGAGAGGGATAAAATCAAAAGGAATTAATTCATAGCCAGATCTCAACTAGAATGTAGTGATCAAACATTCATATATAATATACATTTAATGATTGATTCAATTTAAAAGGGGGCAGTGAACAAACGTCCCTGCATATCTACATTCAAGATTGGATTCAAAGAAAAAGGAAATGATCAATAATTATAACTGCGCAGACTATGTTCAACGTAAACCTGCAGAAATCGATTTTGGATTTGAGGAAGAACACAACTGGACACAAATTTCGATTTATTTAGTTGAGAAAAACAGTTACAATGAAATTATTAGGAATCTGATTTTAGATTTTATAAAAACATCAAGGGCTTGTCTATTCAATCTTAAACTCTTCAACACAGTCATGCAATGTAAAAATATCGATTATACAATTTCACTTTCATATTTGATAAATCACTCAAGGAGCTGGTCTATACAAATTCAAGATTCAACAGAGTCTACAACAAATTATAAAAACTTGATTATACAATTAAAATCCAAATGCAATTATAAATTCCATAAAATACCGTAATCGACGATGAAGATGGGCATGGAGATGATCCTTGGAAACTGATGTTCCTTCCGACCTCCCGCTTGCTAACCATTGAGACTTCATCAATACCTCCCAACCAATGCTAGGGGTACTCTTCTTCCCCCATAGCCCCCTGAACCGCAAAGGGGCTCTCACACACAAAACCATAGATCATCTTTCTCCTAGCTTGCCTCGCAAGGTAGAGCCACTACTCTCTCTCAATATGGGTATCCCAACTCTCACAAGTAAAACCACTCAAAAATAATTCGGTATCATAACTTTACCAATAACCCGTGTGATTCCTTTCCCATATTGACCATTTTCTTTATAGGAATTCTCTCACTAACCCATCCCCACTTGCACAATTAATTTTCTTTTTGATTAAATAAATTAGAATTTATTCCCCACTTACACTTGTCACCCTCTCCCAAGTTGCACAAGTAATTACATATTTTGTTTTAATTAATAGTCAATTTCCCTCACATTTCCCAAATGCGATGCTTAAATAACTCCTAGTTGTCTCTTTATTCTCCATATTTCCAATTAATGACTCATGCCTTACTGAATCTAAGTTGAGTTAAAATATGAGTCTTCTTATAGTTATATTAGTGTTAACTAGACTCTAGATACATTTCTATGCGTACACATATTCTCTCAACGTTATCCCTTTCTTATCTTAAATTCCAATTTCGTATTTTCTTGCACACATGTGTATTAAATCGATTATTAGGTTTATTTCATTTTACTTAATTCTTAAATTTATTTATCTCATTCCCCTTTTTGATTTAGTTTAGTCTTCTTACAAGAACTTAGACTTAGGCTTAATTTTTGAATAGGCTTAGACTTTCACTCGGGATTTACAAATAATAATTTCAATCCTTAATTAATTAATTAAATCAGACAATGCTTAAAGATTTGTTTCAATATTTAATTATTCGCTCAAGGTTTTCTAAGCCACCTAGATTCATTGACTCAATTTTTACTTACGTGACATGCCCTTTTAGACACAACCCCGTGCTCCAACGGTGCCACTCAACTTTTTGACTGGCTTTGGTAGTTTTCCAACCCTTGGAGTTAGCACTCCATTCAGATGACCTTGTGAGAGACTAAGGGCTTCTAAGGAATAAATAATTTACCTTATTGCACTCCCCTTAGAAT
>SNQJ01S0016969.1:156399-169881 GCA_010110895.2 Picea sitchensis
CCATGGTAACTAAATCCCCCATTCCCGAGTATTCAAACCCTACCTTGAATTAGGTGCACACGTTTCTTATTTATTAATTTTTCTTTTCAATAAGAGTAATTTAGAGTTGATACCTATATCTAAGAGAGGAAGACATAACAAAGTAACTCTAAAGAATGAATATATAGAATCTTTATAAAAACATAGAGAAGAGAGAGAATCCAAACTTCAAAGTGAGTTAGTAGCAATTCTTGATAATAAATTTAGATCCTTAAAAGACAATATTCATAAACCAATATGAAATAAACTATTAAGGTTTGAGACTATATTACAAGAAATAAAAAAAAATAAACCAAGAACAAAAACAATCAAGGCATAAACAAGAGGTCGAACAAAATAGCAATCTTAGGGACAAGATTAAAGAGCTAGAAGAAAATTTAATTAAGAATTTGGCTCTAAATTGTGTGAAACACAAATTGGATATCAAACCTATCAAGGAGGAAATGAATAAGCTCATTGAGTTAGACCATGAGCATAACAAAAGAGTCTTGAACCTCATAATTTTTGGTATAAAATAACATGAGGACACATTAGCAATAATCAAGGAGGAATTAAAAAATAAATCAAAAATTGAAACAAAGAGGCTTATAGAACCAAAAAGGCTTGGAAAAATAATTGAACATAAAGATAGGTTGATTTTGGTTATGGTGAGCTCTAATGCCCATAAATATCACATACTTAGTAAAACTTGGACTTTAAAAGGGTGTGTAATTTTTATAAATGAAGACCTCATTCCAAAAGATTAGGCTAAATTAAGGCAGTGGTTCAAAAGGTAAATAATGCAAAGGACGAAAAATGAGAAATAATTAGGAACATAAACCCTATTATTAGAAATAGATACCAAAAGGATAACATTAAATAAAATATCAAGAAAACATTTTAAAGAAATATAAATAATGTCTTACTTTTCTTAAAATCAAGAATATTAACCATTGTTATTATATTTACGATGTATATACACTAATTAATTGTAAAAATAAAAGTTTAAATTACAAAAAAAATTGAAAAGTTTTTGGAAGTGAATAATTATGGCCTACACATAAATATGTGATTTGTAATTGAACAAAAGGACTTTGACGATCCATTGATTTCCTCTTTTGTAATTGCTCCTAGTATTGTAGTGGTCTAGAAATGCACATAAACTTTGTGAATATAATAAGCCCCCATAACATTGGCTATTAAATTAAAGTTTTATAATTTTGTGGTTTGTTGTAAATAATGCACATAAACTTTGTGAATATAATAAGCCCCCATAACATTGGCTATTAAATTAAAGTTTTATAATTTTGTGGTTTGTTGTAAATGCTTTTACTTTGTGACTTTAATTTCAAGCTTCCATATATTACATTAAATTTATTTAGTTTTTAAAGAACAAATAATATATTTCATTTATTTATGAAATAATATCTAAAACTATAAAATCACTTTTCAATAATTTAATTAATGTTTTTTTTTCAAAAACACATATTATGATTTAAAATTTGAAAAAAAATATTTTTATGATAAACATTTATTTATGAAATAGTATCTAAAACTATAAAATCACTTTTCAATAATTTAATTAATAATTAAAAAAAAAACCGCATATTATGATTTAAGATTAGAAAAAAAAAAACATATTTTTATGATTAAGATGGATATATGATAACGGACTAAATTAAATTATTTAAATTATATTTTTATACTTAAAGAATTTTTATTTTTTATTAGTTTGCTCTCATAAATTATATTTTAATCTGTGTAGGTTAATCATAATCATGATGTAAAATTATAAATGAAATGATTAGTTAATCATAATCATGATTTAAAATTATTAAATTATATTTTAATAGGTGTAAGTTAATCATAATCATGATCTATATTATAAAAGAGATATTTGGTTAATCATAATCATGACCTAAAATTATTATAAAAGACCTAAAATTATTATAAAAGAGATAATTTAATGATAAATATGGATACATCATAATACACGGAATTATATTATATTTTCGCAGCTGAGAGAAAATTATATCTATATTTTAATTAGTTTGTTCTTATATGGTACTCTGAATCTATCCACTTGTTGCATTAGAAAGGTAGGGAGGGGAGTCTTTCTGTTATTAACAGAACAAAAGAAAAGAGGGGGAGAAGGTGGGGCCCTATTCATATTGGCATTCCAAGGTGGGGCCCTATTCTTTGTCTCCTGGCTCGATGACAAAGAAAATGCCCTTTCTTATTCAAGTAAAGGAAATGAAAGTCCAAGCCAAGCCCGTGACTAGCTTGCTTGATCAGGGCTTCCGGCTTCCCTACCAGTCCGAGATAAGTGAGGGTTCAAACCGGCGAGATCTCCTGCAATTTTCAACTCCTTTGACTCGCTTGTCTTTACCTCAAGGTAGCGAATGATGTGGGTTAGGAGTGGCCGGGGTCTTATTAATCTTATTAGAGCAGGGAGCCAGAAGAGGGGTAAGCATGAAATTAGAAAATCTTATTAGAGCATGGAGCCAGAAGATGGGTCAGTTTGAAATTAAAATTTTCTGTTGTTTAAATACAACCGTTAGAATACAACATATAACCGTTAGAATACAACCGTTAAAGTACAGCGAATCAGCATCTCAAGAGAGCTATCCTCAAAGCTTCCTTTGTTTTGTTGATTTAAGGAGGAGAGCGGGAGGGTTGAAAGCACTGTGCAGGCTCCTCCTTAAATCTCTCATCCACTCTCCTCCTGAAATTAACGGACACGCAACGAAGGGAGATTCGAAGATCGACGGCGTTGATCAAATCTCTGGGTAGCCTCCCTTTTATAAAAAAGGTTTCCCAGCTCACCCCTTCTCAAGCCAGTCACAGATTTAGATACTCTCCTTCATTCCTTTCATATCTGTTTATTTGATTGCTATTTAAAAAAAAAAAAAAAAGGAAAGTTGTTTCTTTGATGGTTGGTTTAAAGAGTGGAAAGCTGCTTTGCCAGAATTGATTAAATTAGAGGTAGGTTCTTTGAGCCCTCTCTATTTGTTTGTTTGATCAATCCATGTTATCAAACTGTGTGCAGATACGAAGCGTTATTGGTTATAAGCGTGTGGTTGAGGATGTGGCTGGAGAATAAGAGGGTGGCGCAGGATTAAGAATTAGCAGTTACATATCTTAAATTACGTCGTTACGATAAAGCCTTGGTTTTCTTTGCAATGCAGGTTCTTACAGTTTGACATGGTGCGGTGACGTATACCCGTAACTGTTGCAAGTATGTAGAGGTTTTTAATGAACATTTCACCATTTTCAGAGAAGTATGTAGAGGACAAAGATAGAGAAGGAAGGAAATTATGTTTAGGAGAGTGTACATGTTTCTAGAGCATGTGCATGTTTGTTTAAATTAAAAAAAATTGGGCGGCATTGACAAGGTGTATGTTGATTTGGTTGGATTGGATTTAGGTTTGGGATAACAAACCTAGTGGTTTAGTCTACAAATTAATAAAAAACTTCATTTTTGTGAATACTTCTCTATATCTCTTTCTTTGATGTTATTTTTCTATAAGCTAAACAATTCCTTTGTTGACGAAATTATAAACATAGATAGAGTTGGCTATGAAAATTTCAAATATATAATAGATTTTTTTTAAATTATTATTTTTTACTATTTTTAATTTATCTTTGTCTTCACATATATTAAAATCCTAGAATACATATCTCTCTTATTTATGCTATAAAGTTTTTCAAATGAGTTATATGGAGGCAAAATAAGTTGTAATTTCAGGCATATGTTGACTTTGAAAATTTTTAAAAATATATAAAATTAATATTAAAATTTCCAAAAAATACACTACATAAGAAAAATGGGTTCTCTACAACTTTTTGGAAGGAAATTCATCTACACTAATGAAAACTTATACCTTGTATTTTGTTGGAAAAATAAGATACCACTCTTAAAAAAAATCTAATTTGACTTAGTTCTTCACAATTTTTATGAATAAAAGTTATATATTCAGAAAGCTAATTCTATTTCTTACGTTTCATCTTATTACACCATATTCAAATTTATTGTAAAAGTACCTTGAATAATCCCTCCAAGTTAACATATTGTTGTTTTTCTAGGTTTTCATTGCCACTAACGCCTCATGAGAGGCCATCATTAGCTTGCACTCACCTTTATTAGAAATGGCCAAATTTAATTATCTATGTAGATAAGCATACATCTATTGAAAATGATCATATTTAATGGGTTTTTAATTTTTTAATGGACACATTTTATATGCTTTGAATATTTTTTCACAAGTTGTGATTTTAACCATTAACTTTTTTACATGACGAAATATTCCTTTCTCTCATTATTGAAAATGGTCAAATTTAATGGGTTTTTAATCCTTTAATGAACACATTTTATATGCTCTGAATATTTTTTCAAAGACTCTGATTTCAACCATTAACTTCTTTACATGAGAAAACATTCCTTTCATCATTAACCTGATAAGCATAATAATAATAAATCATGTTATTAATACCTACTTTAAGTTTAGGTTTTTTTTCCTTGCATTTAGTTTTTTTTACTAAGTTTGTGGTTTGTGAATTTTTTATATTAAAATAAAATAAAATAAGTATCATTAGTGGGTTGGATTTCAAGTTTCACCGATTATAAAATTTACAACACACCTGTCCTTCACGAAGTATTCCTTCAGGCATCTGTCCTGTCCTTTACGTTTCATTCTTGTAAGGTGGTTCGAGTGGAAGATTAAGTGAAACTATGTGTCACCTGTGATTTGCAGTGGCCATCCATTTACCTAGTACCCTGGGAGGTGGTTGGAGTTCAATAATCTCTTGAATTGCAAGTCGGTAGATATGATAAACAACATGTGAAAGAATTTATGATTCATAGGTACGCGAGGGGACACTTCGATCACCATTATCAGTGCCCCAGCCATAACCTTGCCCTAATATTGCACCAGCAACGGAGACATAATTAGTGCCCGAACCGTGGCCTGTGCCATAAGTGCCTCCGGACCCATCTGATACTCCACCCCGGATCTTTTTAATATATACACAAAAGATCAAGGTACCAAGTCCATATTTAAATATTTACAGGCTACCCAGGTTTTCATATTACAACAACCAATTTAATGGCCATATCTAGGTTGAAATACTAGAGTCTATGTCATTTCCACTCAACTTGGTTGTGTAAATTAAATGGAGGTCTCTAATAAATGCTCAGAGAGACTTCGTTTTTAATGGATGTTTCTTTTTTGTAATATATGTGCTTAGTATTTTATTTTTATTTTTTCTACCTATATATATGCTGTATATATATATATATAGATACAGTGTCTTTTTTAAGTAAATATATAAAAAAAAAAACATTGTATCTATATGAATTAAATATATATATGAAAATTAGGTCTCACGACAAGCTAGTTCCTGAAATGTTTTACAACAAGTACCATATAACATAGATCTTGTTAACATTCTTACGACATGGATCTTCTTGAGGTGTCCTGGACTGTCTAGCATAGATTTTGTCTGAAATGTTTTATAACATGTACCATATAACATAGATCTTGTTAGCATTCTTACGACATGGATCTTCTTGGGATGTCTTGGACTCTCTAGCATAGATTTTGTCTGAAATGTTTTACAACATGTACCATATAATATAGATTTTGTTAGCATTCTTATGACATGGATCTTCTTGAGATGTTTTGCACTGTGTAGCATAGATTTTGTTTAGATTTTTATATCATGGTTTTTTTTAAGTTTTTAGATTATGATGGTAAATTTCATTTTTTTCATCACATGGTGGATAAACAAGGTTATGGTAAAAACATAAAATTTGGTTAAATCAGTAGATCTAAAAGAAACTAATAAAGTCTTATATAAAAATTATCAAGACTATATGTAGAAAGAAACACATGTTCTCAACCATTAGACCAACTCAAATTATATATGTATTATACAATTTAATTTATTATATATATATAATATTCATAATTTTTTTAATTCAATATAAATAGATGAAATAATTGAAAATAAAAAGCATATAATTGTTTTTTAAATCATTTTTTATAAGACTATAACGAAAATTTTATTACAAATCAAATGGAGCTCTTTTTCCACCAACAAATAATTATTACATCAATTTATTTACTTTAAGTTGAAAATAATTAAGTCTATGAGAAAGAAATATTGATTGTTGTTATCTCTCATAATGTTCTTATTATACATCATAGAATGTCATGTAAATGGATACATAATAGAATTACATTTTAAAATAATAGTCAAATAGATACATTATAGAATGACATTTTTAAACAAAAGACAAATAAGGTTAAATTACATATTAAAAAAATATATTTCATATACAATGACCATATTTTATGTAAATCCCTTTGACAAAGTATTTCATATAAATCTCTTAAAACATGATAAAGTTTTAATTTACCTTTGATTCAATTAAACTATGATAAATTTTAAAATTTTCTCTCATCTAATAAAGTATAATAAAGTTTTAAATTACGTCTGATTCAAGATAAATTATCTTGGATGCATTCCAACACAAATTACCTATGATCTAATAAACTATGATAAGGTTTTAAATTACCTCTGATCCAACATAAATTACCTGTAATGAAATCCAACATAACTCTACATCACAATGTCACGAAAATTTCTCCATGTTACAATTTGATGAATATACCCAAACCTTGCAATCTGTCATCCAAAACCCACTAACAAAATGCGACATACAAAACCCTACATTGCAATGTGATTCACAAAACCTCACATCACAATCTCATGAACAGAGCCCTATGTCGCAATGAGATGAACATAACCTATTGAAAAGTGTAAGAATTAATGGACTTTTAATCACATATGTGATTTCTACGGATATGATTTCATATGCTCAAAATGCTCTTCATTGGCACAATAAATGAAAGACTGTGATTTCAACCATTAACTTTCTTGCATGATAAAACATGTATGTTCGTCATTAAAATGGTCGAGGAAATAGTGAATGTAAATATTCATAGCTGAATATAATGGTTGAGAAAATAGTCAATGTAAATCTTCATACCTTCAAGAAACATCAATTCATATATAATCATGTTTGAGGGAAATATAAACTTGGGATGCTGATAAAGAAGGAATGATATTCAAGCCTAGTGAATTTGATGAAATATTTTATGTAAGTGAATTTGAAAAAATATTTCATATAAATATCATGATAAAGTTTTAATTTACCTTTGATCCAATTAAAATATAATAGAGTTTGAATTTATCTCTAGTCCAATGAACTATGTTAAAGTTTTAATTGACATCTCATCGTAGGGAATTTTCCTTCCATGCGATACATTACATCAATTAAAAATTCCTATCTTTGTGATAAAGGAAAAAATTCATTATATATATTTTTAAAACTTAGCCAAAAATTCCTTTTCACAATGTGTCGATGTTGCAATGTGACGAACATAACCTAATGTGGAAATATGATGAAAAAAACTTGACGTTGTAATGTGATGAACATAACCCTATATCATAATGTCACAAATGTATCCCAATGTCGCATTCAAACATAACCTTTCACCTACATCACATTGTGATGCAATCTAACATAACCCGATGTCACAGTGTGACAAACATATCCCACCATCACAGTATTATGAAAAAACCGTGATGTCAAAATCTGGTGTACAAAACCCAATGTCACAATGTGACGTACAAAACCCCATGTCACAATGTCATGAACATAACCCAACTATACAATGGTTATGAACATAACCTGACATATTTAAGTAAAAGAGACAAACATATCCCAACATCACGGTGTGATGAACATAATGTCCCTAATGGATTTAAAGGCTTTGTATGAGGNTGTCACAATGTCATGAACATAACCCAACTATACAATGGTTATGAACATAACCTGACATATTTAAGTAAAAGAGACAAACATATCCCAACATCACGGTGTGATGAACATAATGTCCCTAATGGATTTAAAGGCTTTGTATGAGGTTATTTTAATAATGTCACAATAAAACTTATAAACTTCAGTTTATAAATAAATATTTAACCTTGGTATTTAGGGAGTTTCAATGAAGGTAATTTTTTTATTTTTACATGTAATGCAAGTGGTCTCTAAACTTTAGAAACATGAAATTCCTACCATATATATTTGTGGGTAAGGATGAGTAATAAAATGATACTATACAAACCATTTTAGGAGAAGTTAATAGTTCATAAGTAATAATACCTGTGATTGAGAGAAAACCCATGTAACGATGTCAATTGGCGTGACGTTAGAATTGGATCGTGGTATTGGAAGTCGTTGAGCCTTTAACCTGTCATTGCAACACCATGACCATTAGTTAATAATGTCAAACTATTATATGAAAAAGTACTTATTTCAAGTTTTATAATGGAAATACTAAGTATAAATGTACAATATATACGTTGTCAATGTATTTTTATTTAAAAAAAATATATTATTGGTAAGAGGATATGTTACACTTAGGTACACCATGTAGCCTGGAAATTTCTCTTATATTAATATCTGAAATGTTAGCTACCTTGTAATTTAACTTCACTAGAATAAAATGAGCAACTTTGGTTAGTTTATTCACCACCACCATGATGGAACCATGTTATTTCACTATTTTGGGTAGCTTGGTGATAAAATCAATTGTCTCAACTTCCCATTTCCACTCCAGCGTGGGCATTGGTTGTAGAAAACTAGATGGTCTCTATGCTCAACCTTTACCATCTGACATTATAGAAATATTTCTATATAATCAACCACTTCTTTCTTCACAGCAGGCCAAAAATATTGGTTCTTTATAGTTGCAATGGTTTTTTTGTAACCTAGGTTCTCAACATAAGGCACATTATGCATTTCCCTCAGCACCATATTTTTCAAATCCTGAAAATTAGGCACATAATCTTTGCCCCTGTACATGAGGCCAATTTCGTCCTCCATTAGCTCATAATATTTAATTTTTTGTTGAACATTACCTTATTGTAATATTTATTTTGTCTTCACATATTGTTGATATGATTTTGCAGCTTCCAAAATTTTGTCTTTCAAATTATATTTGTACATGCTAATGGTTGTAGCATTATTTTCATGCACTCTTCTACTAAGTGTGTCAGCCACCTTGTTCTCCTTGCCTTTGATGTTCTTTATATCAATGTCATAATCACTAAGGAACTCCAACCATATGATTTTCCTAGGATTCAAAGTGTGTTGTCCAAACCAATATTTCAAACCACTATGGTTTGTCCTTAGCTCAAATATATTTCCCATAAGATAATGCCTCCACATATTCAAGGAATAAACTATGACTATCAATTCTAAATTTTGAGTGACGTAATCTATCTCATGTTCTTTCAACTTCATTTGACTCATAACATATCACACACCCATTTTGGCTAAAGACTCCCCCAATCCCTTCCCTGCAAGCATTAGTCCACGCAATGAAATCTTCAGTTGTATTAGCAATATTCAATATTGGTGATCTTGTCAATAAATTATTCAACTATTGAAATCTTTCCTCACATTCAGAGATCCACTTGAACTTCACACCCTTCTTTTGTAAAGAAATGATTTTATGTGCAATTCTCAAAAAGCCTTCAATAAATCTTTTGTAATAACCTGCAAGTCCATGAACGACCTCACCTCTGAGATATTATTTGGTGTTGGCCATCCTTCAATGGATTTTATCTTCTTAGGATCCACTATTATCCCTTCCTCTGAAATTATATGGCCTAAATAATATATCTTGTTTTGATAGAATGAACAATTGCTCAAATTTACATACAACTGATGCTCCCTTAATACTTGTATCACCATCCCCAAGTGTTGCTCGTGCTCTTTTTTCTACTTAGAGTAGATAAGTATGTTATCCAGGAAGACAGTGACAAACTTATCCAAGTAATTTATGAATATGTCATTCATAAAACACATGAAGGCAACGGGTGCATTTGACAACCCTAATGGAAACAGTGTAAAATCATAATGGCCATACCTTGTTATAAATATTGTCTTATTGATATATTCTTCATTAATTCTTAGATAATGGTAGAATGACAGGAGATCTATCTTGGAAAATATATTTGCAGCTTTCGACTGATCAAATAGATCACCTATCCTTGGTAAATGATACTTGTTCTTCACAGTCACCTTGTTCAACTGTCGAAAATCAATGCATAACCTCAAGTTTCAATCCTTCTTCTTGACAAATAACATTGGGGCACCCCAAGGTGACACACTTGGGCATATATAACCCTTCTTCAAAATATGTTCAAGTTGCATTTCAATTCCTTCAGCTCTAGTGTAGTCATCCTATAAGGAGTCTTGGACACTGGGGAGCTCTAGACATCATATTAATGGAGAAATCTATATCTCTCTTGGGTCACAACCTTGGTATCTCTCTAAATACATCTTCAAATACTTTCAAGATTGAATGATCTTTAATACTTAACACTTTATCTTTAGCTACCTCTTCCATATGGGATGCATAAATTTGACATTATTTCCTTAATCTTATTTTCAACTACAAGGATGAAATTTCCTTGATAAATACTACCCTTGAAATACCCTGAATTATTCTTAAGTTCACTTCCTCATCCAAACAAGTGAATTCCTTATTTTAATAGACATGGAAAACATGATGCTTGTCCAAACAATCCATTCCAATTAGGAAATCATAGGAAACCAAAGGTATGATATTCAAATCTACCTTTGTTCTCAATCCATTCATGTCCATTGGACAATCCTTAACCAACTCATTAATTCTTCTTTTATCTCTTGTAGCTACCTGAACCAACAAAGATTTCCCATGTTTTCTTCTTTGCAAATTAAATACCTTAACAATACTATGATCAATGTAACTATGGCTATCTCTTGAATCAATTAAAATAGATATAGGTTGATCATTGATATTACCTTCCACTTCAATCATATGAAACTAAAATTTAGCTTGCTTGTTGTCCAATGTTGCATAGATCATTGCCATGCTTCTGCCCATATCCTCAACTATATCAACGTGTTGTACATTGTGAAAAGTCTTCACGCTTTCACCTCTATGAGGTCAATCTTTGTACATGTTATCTCCCTCAAAACCCCAACATTTAATAGGTTGTTTCCTTTCCCTTTCTCCCAATGTTTCTGACTTTGTAGGATCATTTTGAGATGACTACCCTTGAGAACCATTTATGAAGAATGGTGGCTTCTTCCCTTTCTTCCTCATTTTCATCTTACCTTTGTTCTTGTCTTCCCAAGCCTTTTGGAAAATTGGTCTTCCTCTATGTTGTTCATAAAGGAATTTGGATCATCATATTGTTTCTTATCACTGAATATTGAAGGTAACCCACTGAGGAACCTTTGAATCTTGGCATGCTCATATTTGACGAAGTCAATATATCTCAGATATAGATATGAGATAAAAGTCAAGATAGGTTGAATTTTTTTTTACAATAAATACTCTACCTAATAAAAAATTACTAATACTTTTCCAAATAAACAATTACTACTACTAATAATAATAAGGATGATGATAATAATAATAATAATAATAATAATAATAATAATAATAATAATAATAATCTAGTTTTAAGGTCATGACCAAGACAAACACCAAATTGGTGTATGAGGCCCCTCATAGAAAAAGTTACAAAGAATTAATCTTAAATTAACAATGAGTTTAAATTTAATACGATGGTGGGGAAAAGATTCACTGGGAGGTGAACTTGAATTTGAAGAGGATTTAAATTTTGGAGGCTTGGTCAACCCACAAAGTTAAAATCTAAGTTTATTAAAATATTGTATAATTATGAATAATGAAGGAGTGATGTAATTGAGTTCATTTGGTTTTGATAAATGTGTAAAGTGATGGAATCTTTTATTTTGCATATGAATGTTTAAAGAACAAAGGGTTAATTTTTACATAGTTTATCTCCAAAAAAAATTATAAAGTTCTTCATTACTTGACATTTAATTACAGCCTGAGTGGGTCTAATGGTTAAAAATATGTGTTTCCTCTTAAGAGGTCACACGTTCAAATCCAAAGGGGGGTAGGGTATGTTTACCTTCGTAGACTTTACCAGTCAAATCGCTTGACTGTAACCTTAAAAATAATATTATACTACTCTCTTTCCTTTCAATACATCAGAATTGAAAAATGATATAAAATATTTGAGATTTCATCTAAAATCCATTGATTATAAAAAAAAGGATTGGCAATGGATAATTGTCAAGGTGGAGAAAAGGTTAAATGTTTGGTAAAACCGTTGTTTCTAAAAGGTAGGTCAACTATTACCTGTAAAATTTCTGATAAAGATTCATCGATATATGATAATGGACAAAATTAAATTATTTAAATAATAAAATTTGTGATAAAGATGAATATATAATAATATACAAAATTAAATTATTTAAATAATAATAAAATTTCTGATAAAGATTGATCGATATATGATAATGTACAAAATTAAATTATTTAAATAATAAAATTTATGATAAAGATGAATATATGATAATATACAAAATTAAATTATTTAAATAATAATTTGGATAGTAAAGGGAAAAATATTTTAATTAGTTTGTTCTCGTAATCATCATTGCCATTTAAAATTAAAATTTTAAAAAAATACTTTTCTTATAAAAATGATATAATAATATGAAGAATAAAATTATAATATGGATATATAATAATTAGGCCGAAAGGCATATACCTATTGATAATGGAGAGATTTAATAGGGGTTTAATGCTTAATAAGTTTTCTATGGACATGATTAAATATGGCTGGAATATTCTTAGTAACACAAAATAAATGGCTGTGATTTCAATCATTAACTTCCTAGCTATTATAAAGACATCATTTTATAAATGAAGCTTTATTTGTTAATTAATAATAAAGTTTAATATATTCAATTCTTTTCATCTTATCAACCTTTTTGCGTTGACCAACAGCTATTTAACTGCTATGCTAGTAAGAATAAAATTATATTTGCCATACATCATAAAAATAATATTTTAATTAATTTGTTTTTATATGGTACTCTGAATGTACTCTGAATCTGTCCATTTGTTGCATTAAAAACTAGACTGGGAATCTTTATGTTATTAAGAGTACAAAAGAAACGAGGTGCACAGAAGGCGGGGCCTATTGATATTGGCATTCCAAGTTGGGTCGGGGAACAGGGGCTAATGATTCATCCTTTGTCGCAGAGAAAATCATATTTGAATAGATTGTTCTTATTTTGTACAGTTAATCTGTCCAGTCATCTGCATAAAAAATGGGGCAGGGGAGTCTTTCTCTTGATTAGTGGTACGAAAGAAATGAGGAAGAGAGAAGGCGGGACCCTATTGATATTGGCATTCCGACTTGGGTGGGGAGCCAGGGGTTATTCATTCATTCTTTGTCTCCTCGCTCGATGACAAGAGAAGAGAAAGGCCCTTTCTTGTTCGAGGAAAAGAGATGCAA